>VZTJ01001358.1:144889-212154 GCA_013397795.1 Orthonyx spaldingii
CTCCCCTCCCCATTTCTTTTCTTTGCCTTCCCTTCCCCTTTCTATTCTTTTCCTTTCTTTTTCTAAAAGTTTTAGAGTTTCATAAAAGAGAGATTACTTTGTCCTGACAAAGAGATGGATTTGATTATATACAAGACTGTCTTTTAGTAGTGTTGATTGGTGGCTGGAAATATGAAACAAATGTTGAAAGAATTAAAACAGAGCTGAATTATTTCCTTCATTACTTGATTATTTAGAAGTTACCTTCATTTCTTCTCTAACTCCAGTAAAGGCAAAAATGCAGAAAAGAAGAAAACTGAAACAGGTGTTCTGTCTGGTATGTATAGAAGCACAAGTTGTTGTTAACAGGTATGAATAAAATCGAAGACATTTTGAGTTTTTGAAAGCTCTATGATGATATTTGCTCATTTCTCACATAAGAGAGTGAAAAATGAGTGATTAGTTCGAGTGACTGAGTAGGAACAGATTATTTATGCAGAGTACATGTTTGAAAGTGTGTGTCCTAGGTTATGAACCCATAGTCACCGTTATTCCTTAGTGCAGCTGCAAGATGTTAGGGAAGCAAGCCAGGGAGTCATATCTTCACCAATGGGTTCCTATGGCTCTAGGTGAGGCTGGCAGAAAGGATGGACTCCTCATGTTTGCTGTTTTTGATTTTTTGCCTTGGCTTTCCAACAAGTGTGATGAATGCACTCTCTTGTTTAGGGCTTCAGGAAATGTGGGAGCCATGGCAGGGCTCAAAAGGAATGATGACAGATACCACAGATACGTTCCAACCTGTGTTAACTTTTAAATCCAATCTGTTAAATTGAGACACATATGCCCTTAGCCCAGCATGGCAGCTGGGTACAGAAATTACTTAGGTAGAGGGTAGTATGAATTACACAGAAATAAGGTTTTTTTCCCCATTAAAATTACACTGCATTTTCATTTGGAAACAAATTTTTAGGAATAACATTTGAACAAGACATTTTGAAATAACTGGACCACCAACTGTCTGAGCTTCTAGTATTAAAGTCCAGCAGTTGGTAGTAAAAATGGATTGAAAAAATGTGAAGACCTTAACTGGGGTATACCCCAGCTTCCTCCTACCTCAGGAGGTGTGCACACAGCTTGCATTCTGATCTAATCTGGTTTTGGTCTTAACCCTAATGCCTCACAGATTTTCTGGACATTATCACAGCTGTCCCTGGGGAGAGTCGCCACACTGGGCCAACACAGACAAGACTACTGAGAAGCCTCCAGAGTCCCTTAGTCTGGCAGGTGAGGCTGTGGATAGCTAATATCCCTGTTACCTTGCTAATACCAAGTACTATCAACTTGCCATGTGTGCTGATTTAGGCCAAACTTGGAGAGGGGACCTCCAAGCGAATCTCCTTCAGAAGAGCAGATTTCAGCAGCCCCTCCCCCCGGGAAAAACTTCCTTCGAGAAAAGTGCAAAAAACTATTTATTTTACCAAACAAAATGAATAATATTAAACAAGTGGAACCCCTAGTTGTTTTGAAGAGTCAATGAGTCAGAGAAATCCCTCCTTGGCTGTGGCTCAGTCAGGTTCAGTCCCTTCAGAGCTTGGGCCCCGTGCCCAGGCCCGGCGTGCTGCTGGTGGCAGGGGCGGGATGGGGTCCAGGCAGGTGTCCTGATGTCTTGGACCAGAAAGGTGCTGAACAAATCCCAGAGAAAGGAACCACAGTCCAGGTAAAATTCTTGGTTCAGCCAACGAGTGAAAAAACCAAAGGACAAACTCCCTGTCTCCTGCTCCTTGCCAGAAGCCAAGAAAAAAAAAAGAGTCCCAGAGCACAAAACTCTCCCTGTATCTCTCCACTGTCCTGCTACTGGAGTCAAAAATATGTAAACAAAACCAACACCTGTGCTGACTGAATTAAAGGGACAAAAACTGATTTCTGTGCATAGCAGATGATATGGAATATATAGCAAGAAATACGTAACATAAAATCACTCTAGGACACCATGCTGCAGCAGCTATCTTGTTTCCAGTGCTCTTGGGTGGAATAGTGCCTTCTATAAATAAATTGTGTATGTGCACACCTCAGCAGAGAATGCAAATTACTTTCTTTGTGTAACAATCCATAATTAGTTATTTACATAATTAATTATTTCGACAACTGTGACAGGACCCAGTCTTGAGGAACCCCTAGTCCGTGCCTGGTAATTAACACTCGTAGTTCTTAGTGAGACATTGTCCATAGTTTGACTTCCTGAAACTCTCACACATGTTTGAGGCAGTCAGCATTGCTGAAACCCTGATGAAAAGTAGGAGAAGCTCAGGGATATCCTTACAATAGTGGGCTTAAACCAAAAAGGATGGAAGCACTATTCAAATGGCTTGACTTAAGACAGAATTTAGGTTTGAATTTAGTCCGTACTTGAGATGGAGCATGAGTTGCTTCAGTAGGTTTTATATACTCAGTTCTCTGATTGAAAGGGGGAAGTGCCTCTGACCCGGTTTGTCTTTAATCAGCCTTACGTGCTGATCATATGCTATATAGCACATGGTTTATAGCACATGGATTATGTGCTATAAAGCACAAAATCAGTTACATTAATAAGGATTCCTGTGCTTACATTATTAAGGACTCATGTCCTACACAGCACATGGTTTATGTCCAATAAAGCAGAAGTTTAATTATATCCATAAGGATTTCTGCCCTTCAAATGGAGTATGAAATCTGCGTGAAAAGTATGGAAAAGTGTCAAAAAAAAATTTCTAATCGGAAAGAATTAAGTTTGTCTCTACAGTTGTAATTGTCCTTGTTGGGTGCTGTGTAAAGATTGTGACACAATGCATGATTGTTTGACCTCAACTCTCTCATTGCATGAAACAAAGTTAACTGTTTTCTTAATAAACAGATGTTCAGTGTTTCATCTCTGACATGTCTTACAATGTATGTTTTCAAGCTCATTTACTATGCAATATCAAAATTTTGATGGCAATATAATGAATTTCCTCATCTGAGAGTTTAACCCTGTTGTTGCTATGATTATTATGCTTTCACTAACATAGTTCATCGCAAGCACAGTTTCTTCTGATGCTTACCAGTGTGGGGGACAGAGTTTTGTTTAGTTTTTTCTGTTTGCA
The DNA here is from genome assembly GCA_013397795.1 of Orthonyx spaldingii. NCBI lineage: Eukaryota > Metazoa > Chordata > Aves > Passeriformes > Orthonychidae > Orthonyx > Orthonyx spaldingii. The sequence goes on from VZTJ01001358.1 coordinate 147,988, forward strand.
AGGTATGAATGCAGAAGGGTCATTATGTGATTAAAGCTTTGGTGGCTGAAGAGTGTTAACAACTTGTTGCATCTGTGAGCCTCAATGGCGCCGCAAGAAATGCTGAGGACTGCTTGTGCCTTTGCAGGCGATAGGGGAATGGCAATATCTGGGTGTGAGGTTTGTTCCTGCAGGCAGAATATCACATAGCAGGAGAATGTGCAGTCCTTGCTCTATTTGAGTCCCTTCTGTCTCTGGGTGTGTGCCGCTAATTCTTCCCATATTTCTTACTGGGCCATTTAATGCTCTCAGTGATTAGGCAGTAACATTCTCTGCAGAATATGGAATTATCAAAAGAATCATAGAAGGGTTTGGGTTGGAAGGCACCTTAAAGATCATCAAGTTCCAACCTCCCCCTCTCATGGGCAGGGACACCTTCCACTAGATCAGGTTTCTCAAAGCCCGGTCCAACTGGACGTTGAGTACCGCCAGGGATCCAGGGGCAGCCACAACTTCTCTGGGCAACCTGTGCCAGTGCCTCACCACCCTCACAGGGAAGAATTTCTACCTGTTCTCTAATATAAACATGCCTCTTTCCATTTAAAGCCATTTGCCCTTTTCCTATCATGCCATGGCCTTTTATATGTTCCTTTCCAGCCTTCTTGTAGCTCCCTTTCAGTCATGGAAGGATACTCTAACTGCCCCTGAAGCCTGCTCTTCTCCAGGCTGAAGAACCCCAACCATCCTAGCCTGTCTTCATAGGAGAGGTACTTTAACCCTTGTTTCTCCTCTTTGCGACTCTCCTCTGGACTCATTTCAGCAGGTCTGTGTCCTTCTCCTGCTGGAGGCTCCAGAGCTCGATACAGCACTCTATGTCCCAGGAAAACCATGAAAATTATTCAGTTCTTAGTAGATATTTAAGACATGAAATTTCCTGGTCTTCCATGGCTCAAGGTAGATGATATTAGAATTTACTTATTTTAGGAATGTAGGAACATTTGGATTACTGGCAACGGGAACTCTCCTAAGTTAATGTCTTTAGTTTTTCCAGTGGGAAAGTGTTCTCATAATGAACGCCTTTTTTCCCCTCTTTACTTTTTTTTTTAAATCTGATTGCTGAACTTACTTTTAGTGCTAAATCACTCAGACAAAAAGGCAATCAGGATTTATTGCTGCAGTCCTAGATTTTTATGTCAGATAATCAAGATGCAACATCATATAATTATTTAATTTTGATATTTCATTAGCATATTTCCTTATGTAACTGGTGCATAGCTGCTAAAATCCTGGTTTAGGACAGGAAAAATAGCAGAATGTGAATTGCTTCTGTTCTTCAGCAATATCAGAGCTTTGAAATGAAATTCCCAGCTCAGGAGTACAAACTTAAATTTGATAAAACTTTGTTGTTATAAAATAGCTTCACACTGTTAGCTAAACTCTTTAATGTTATGCGGTGTTTCATTCTTGTATAACTTCAGATGCAGATGTTGCCAAGGGCTTTAAAAATCCCTGCACAAAGGATTGAAACTTCACTGCCAGAAAACATAATTTTGATAGTGCAGTTTTGCCTTGTGAGGAAGAAATATATAGTACATTTGTAAATGGAGACTATTGGCAACTGAAAAAAGTGTAGAGATTGTATTATTTGCATGCCAAAATATGAAAGATCTCAAAGAAAATATTTTCCTCAGCAATGAATCATGTTCTGTAATTCAAAAGGTAAAAATATTACAATGAACATGAAGATTCTGTCTGATCTCTTCCCTTTTAAATCAGTGATATTAAACCAATGATGTAAATTTTTATCTAGCTCTTGTGATCTAATGAATATGAGTCTACTGTTCAGTATTGGGGCCTTAAAATAGATTTTCAGAGATCTGTATGTATTATGCAGATGGAGAGTTATCATTAACTAGACTCTTCTGCTTCTACAGTGGATTTTTATAATTCAGGATAAAAAACAAAATAACAAATATCCTACTTAGTTTAGTTCAGTGCAGATTCTCTTTGTGATATAGACAGAAGTGTTTACAACTGGGTCACAGGTCCTCTGGCTATGAGAAAGCAAAAGACTTGGCTATGACACTGCCAGTGTGATTCTTTGCAAGACAGGGATTACATTGTGCCTTCCATGAAGTGAAATGGATGAGTGGGATGGGTGGGAACAGTTGTAACAGCACTAAAGGTGAAAACTGATAACAATTGCACTCTTTGCAGCATTTAAATCACAGGCTGTTCTGGAAGAAGAACATTGCAAGGGCAACATCCTTTGGTGTTCTGCCCACATTTGATACACTGGTTATTGAGGACAGGCTGTAGGAAGTGCAGGCAGATTTGGAAGAAACACATTTGCATTGTGATTCAAGACCATTATAACCCTGCAGATCATTTTCGTATTGGTATTCAGAGGCTTCTAAGGGGATACAGTGATTTCACCTGGACTTCCGACCTTCTGCCAGAAATTTTACCCCCAGCTAGTTGTAAGCAAGGATGTCCTCACTGGCTTATGTTGCCTCTGAGTCAGATTCTGGAGTTTCTGTCATCAGTTTTTTCCATAGCTTTGAGTACAGATTTTCAGCATCACACTTGTTTCCAAAATGCAGCCCTTTGCAATTTCACTAAATCACCCACTTGTCTAGCACTTTCAACCTTGGGAAATTCCAGACAAAATTTAGTTTTTAATTTCTAATTTTGTATCTCCAAAAGCATCCCCTTGTCTGTAAGACAATGACTGGTTTTTGTGAAAGGGTGAACAAACTGACCCACTCCAGTAAGAGGAAATAGAATCACAAATTGAAAAATTAATAAAGTTGTCTGGGTATGCACAAGTTTAGCAGTCCCTCTTGCAAATTGAGAGAGAAGTGATGCCTTCCCAGATGTGCTTTTCAGCACAGAACAGGGATTGATGTTTCTACCAAGGACCTTCAAGACCATTATTAAACAGAGTCATCTTCAGAGTGATTTTAGAGAATCTGTTCCCACCTAAACTGAGAAGTTTTATCTTTATATTTCCTTAGAAGTCCCAGGATATGCAATGCGTCTTGGTCTTAGTGAATCCAACCATGTAGATCTATAGAATTCCATAGATGGTCTGAATGAAAATGCGTGTGTCAGGCCTTATCTCTTGGCATTAAACTAACAGAACTTCCCTTACAGGAAAAACTGTATGCATTTCTTCCTGTGCTGCAGCTGTAGGCCATTTTTTAAAATTTGTAGTGGGAAAGCACCTTTAACAAACCATAGGAGCTCAGAAGAAAACTGACACTGTTTTCACCTGTTTCCATAATAGTTAGAGGTTCAATTATTCAGCAGAACCCAGCAGATGCTGACTACCCCACTGGTACACTTGGGGCTCGTTGGTCTGCTTCTTTGTGCAGCTCTACCTTGCTCTAACTTGATTTCTGTGGTTTGAGCTAATCCAAATCTGCACCAGTAGATGTCACTTTGGATACTTGCTAACGAAATCCCACTGGGTGATGCTTCTGAAGTTACTGAAATGTCTCTTGAAATGCAGCCTGTTTTAGTGTTACTCACTGACTAGGGTGTCCTGTACAGTGATTCAGCTGAAATCCTCATTTAAACAGTTTTTGTCTTATTGGCTGACAAAACCTCTGCACATTGCTGACATGGTACTGAGAGGTTCAAACACTCAGGACTGGGTGCAAAATAAACCGAAACATATGACATAGAGTTATTAGTGGTGCAATTTAACTAGTGAGGGTATCTGAATGGTGTCTCAAACCTTCCTGGGTGTGCCTCGTTGAAACTCCAAGCATTTTATTCATGTGCTTGGAAAGACATCAGATATATTGTACCTCAACAAACAGTCATTTGCAAGTTCTTTTCCAGTACCAGTGCAATTCTGCATTGACTTCTGAAATACCAGTTAGCTCTGTTTCTGACTTTCTGATTTTAAGTGTGACTGAATCTTGTTCACATCAGCCAGTAACACCCAGCAGCATGGAGGAAGGGCTTTTTCCCAAGAGATCTCTAAAATTTAATTTTTAAATTATTATTAGTTTAATTATTTATATTCTATATATGTTAATTATATATATATATATATATATAAAACATGTATAATATAATACAGTCTGTATTAAACAGTAATTATTAATTTAATTAATAATGTGATTATGAATAACTTTTACTTAGCATTACTGTGTGTGATTTACAGATGGAGAAATTGGGCAGTATGTCAAAAATCATGCAGTGGTTGAGTAGGGAGTCACATTTCTGAGCTGAAGGCCTAGAGGTATAGTCTAACCCTTGTGTAAATGGGGTTTCTTTTCCTCCTGAAAACATGGACACCTCCACAAGGAGCAGCTAGAATAAGTTAAAAATGATGGCTATCCCAGGGTCTGTATGACCCATGTCCCCATTGCCAATGGTCTCTAGAATTGGTTGCCATCCCCACTCCTGTCCACTCGAAATTTCTCTAATAAGTAGAGCTAAGACTACATGGAATCTCTTCTTAGTTAAAACCCAACAAGCGAAAACATCAAAAAGCAGAGGAGCTTATTTTCTGCTCTGCTGCTTTGGGGAATAAAATATTGTTTCCTCGATGGAAAAAAACAACCTAGGATGGTATAAAATTTGACTAAGTGTCTGGAGGAGCTCTGACTTTATTCCAACAGAGCCACTTCAAATCTTTTAGTTCATCTTACCTTTAAAAGTAGACAGCTCTGTCCTTTGAATCCTTCTGGATCATACTATGTGTGTCAGCCTCAAAATGCAGACAATCACAAGAGAGTAATTTGATCAGTACCACTACCTCTAATAAGTACAGCTGCACCATTTTTTTCATGTAACTTTCTTGTTCCTAGCTTACAAATCAGATGCAAGGGAAAGGGCTTGTACAGTTGTTGGGGTTTGGAATCCTTCTTTTTGTTTCTCTTATCTTAGGGAATTTTTTGCCCATACGTTGCTAAGACACCATAACGACTGGGTGCTTAGGAAAAACAATAGAAAGACCAGTCGAGTAAAAAAACTTGTAAGTAGATATTCGAGTAAAAAAACTTGTAAGTAGATATTCCCTTATTTAGACATTCCCTCTTGAAGGAGGCAGAGGTCTCGGGACAGCTGGGCTGGGAAAAGGGAAGGGGAGCAGTAGCTCGCACTCTTTTGCCTCTCGGCATTCAGAAGAGAGGGAAGCTGCCGTTGCTTGTCACCACTGTGGAGTTTTCCTGGCTCCTGCTGCCTGCCTGCCTCTCCCGGAGCCAGCCCCTGCCAGCCGTGGCTTGGGAGTCGGGCTGCCCTGCCCTGCCCAGCCCTGCCGGACCCCTGCTGCAGCTTCGGGGTTTTTGCCTACAAGAAGTCCAGGCTCCATCCCTGCTGGGGCCGTGCCTGCCATCACTGCCAGGGAGAGACAGCCGAGACCTGCGCTACAGCGCCCCCCGCAGCCGAGGAGGTGCCATCGCACCCGTCCTGCCCAATTGCTACCAGGGAATTGCTACCAGGGAGCAAGAAGAGACTGGACTGGGGGTTTGCTCTGTTCTTGTTTGTTGTGGTTGCCATTGTTGTTGTTTGTCTGTCTTGAATTATATATATATATATGTGTATATATATATATAGGTAAAGAACTGTTATTCCTTTTCCCACAACATTGCCTGAAAGCCCCTTTTAATTTCAAAATTGTACTAATTCGGAGGGAAGGGGATTACATTTCCTATTCCAAGGGAGGCTCCTGCCTTCCTTAGCAGACACCTGTCTTCAAACTAGGACAACAGTTTTGTTGATTCTGTTTTATGACAAGCTAATTCAAAGACTGTGAAGGTCGCCAAACAAGATTAAAAGGTCTGTTCCATTTTCACTGCAGCCAGAGAGCTCCCATTACTGCTTCAAATCAGGGAATAGCCACATTATGTCTCTGTTTGGCAGTTTGTTATCTGAGTCCTGAACGATCAGATAACTCACCAGGAATTAATGAGACCAGTGGAGTTGTGCCTGCTTGAGAATGCAGCCTGACACCTTCATGGCTCAGCTAATGGATGCATCACTCTTCTCTGATGAAAGTCATCAGAGCCAGCCTCAGCTTTTGAAATGCTGGTACTTCCTTAGAGCAAGATGTGACTTTGTCCTGGCATCACCATGAAGTTCTGCATCTATTCTGGCAGTGCTTTCAGTTTCATCAGCCTGGGATTTAAGACTGTCAGAGAGAATTAGTCAGCCCATGCCTGGAAGAAGAAGGGCTCATCCAAGGCCAGGTTTGAGTTCATGCATGGGACAGGGTGATAAAGTTTAAACCATGCTTTGCTTGTCACAGTTGTGTAGCCTTGACTGCTGTATGTCGTCATTCCCATAAATGCTCGTTGCTTATGGTTAAGCTGTGAAAGGAAAGGACAGCTTGCATGCCCCATTCATAGTGACTGGCAATTCATATGACCTTCCTGAGGGTCTCAATGGTTCTCTTTCTCACTGGCCAGTTTTGAGGTGGTCATGAATCGAGCTGACTTCATCTTACCAGACTCAAGTGCAAAGTGCTGTCTCTGAGGTTTCAGGCCAAGACAACCCTCTTGCTGATCCAGGAGGAGGACTGTGGCCTTCCTTTGACCATGAGAGTTTGGGGAAGACAGACTGGCTGCTGCTGGGAGTGAAGCAGGGAATTTTCGAGAAACATTTGCTCTTTCGTAATTTCCATTGTCTGTGACTTTCTAGCGTTCTCTCCTTTCCCTTTGAGTATAGCCTTGAATCTTGTCTCTATGTCTGCTCCTGTTGGGAAGCACAGACTCAGGTTATTCCTTTGAGAGGAAGGCTTCATAGAGGAATTTCTTTTCCTTGGTTAGGATGGAGGGAGGAAAAATGCAGCCTTTCAGCTCCAGGCCACCACATTCAATTTTCCCATCGTTTCCTGAAACCGTTGATGTGGTCTTCACAAGACTGTCAGCCAAAACCAAGTACTGTGGAGCATGTACAGGGCTTTTATGCTCTTGGTCCCAAGCCAGACATCCCAGCAGCCCCTTAGAAATTTAGGGTCATAACAGGGCTGAGCTTACTTCGAAAACTGGCACCATGTAGTTCTGTAGGGTCTTGCTATTAATTTTACAGCTGCTAGATTATTTCTGTCATGCTCAGTCATAGGGATGTAAATTCTGTCTCCTTGTTTAACAGGCTGACTGTAAATTAGAGGAAGGATTCTTCAGGCAGAGATAGAAATAGTCCAAGGCCTGATGTGAGAAAAGCAGCTGATAAACTGCCCCTTGGATAATACAAAAAGCACAATGGGGTTTCTAGGTGTTTTTTAATCAGGACTTGCATGCGTGATTGAAAGTTTATTCCAGCTGCTGCCAAGTTGTTTTGGGGACAGAGGCATCCCAGTAAACCTTTCTTGCAAATCCCTCAACTGTTTTCTCATATACTGAGGTTTCTGATTAACCCCTTGATGTTAACTTGTGGATGGTGCTGAAAGCATTTCTTTCTTCTGTTTAAAGAGTGACTAAGATGCTATAGGCAGAATCTACCTGTTTAAACTATAAACCTGGCCTGCAAAGCCAAAAGTGGAAAAGCAGTGTTCCAGAGAAACAGAGAATCAGCTTCAACATGTCTGTGTGCTTGTTACAGTTACCTACTTGGCTGGAAAATTCTCCTTTCCTACCTTCTAGTATTGTAATCACAGTTTGCCATACACTGTAATTTGCAGGGATGATTAGGTTTGTTTGGAAGGTAAGGATCTAGTAAGCTGCCTTCAATGAAGTAAGGGCAGCACCTCTAATTTCTGCAGACAATCTCTGGTTGAATGACAAGGAAGACATTTCTGCCCCTGTCCAGTTTGACTTATTTTCCAGTAATGTGGGGATTTAGCTCAAGTTGGGAATTCAAATCTGTGGTGCAAATTTAGCTGGCTTTTAATCCAGAAGTGAGGCTGCAAGTTTGAGGAGACCAAGTCTTCTGAGACAGTCTCCATTCGTATCTCATTACTAATACTACAAACCTTCTCTACAGTGTTTTTGCTTCTGGTCAGCTCTGATATAAGAGATGAGTGGAAAGTTATAAAGAACAAACAAAGAAAGATATTTTTGAGGCATGCTTGAATCTCCAAAAAGCCTTGGACATGACACAGAACCTTCTGGAAATATGAGCATTCCTTGACTTCACACAGGGCCCTGTCTGTCTGATGCTGCTTAACAAAAGCATTTTAGTTAACTCCTCAAAGTTTGATGATGCTTTATAAATTAGGAAGTACATCACCACTGCCTCCTATCCATGTACCATCTGGTCTTCCAGCCTTTTCAAATCTGTCCTTTCTGTTATAGAGAGTCGGTTTTCATCCTAACTTTCAATAAAAAAGTCAATAACCTGCATGTGGTCTTGAAACAGTCTCTCAGTCTTAATGTGTGCTCTTCATTTGCCTTTCTTCCTTACCTTAAGAGAGAAGACAGATTCCAGAGGAGGAATTGAGGACCACAGATCGAGCTGAGAGCTGCAAGGGGGGCTTTATATTAAGCTTTTGCTAGAGGAGTGCGACTTGGACAGTGAGAAGGCTGTACGTCTCTCTACAGGTGTTTGAAAAGTAATCATCCCATCCCAAAACAATGGTTTTAAATGTGGGGTTAGAGTACAAATATGTTATATTTTTACAGGTTGTTGCAAAGGAAAACAATGTTCTGTTATCAAATTTCAGTGCATGGTGAAAGTATCCTTTCCTCCTCTTAGATGTTTGCTAGGGAAGGGTGATCTGCAAACAGAAACAAATAGAAAAGTACTGATCCACTTTTGGATGAATGCCCACTCTTCTGTCATTCAGAGTGGGTGTCTGGCAAGTGGTTTAAGGCAATTTTGTAGTGCCATATACTTTAGATGTAGATTTGGGAGTGGGGAGATGAAGGAGATGCTTCAGGATTTCCCTTTGAAGGTAGTGGGAGAATGTCAAATAAGAAGTTAGCAAGCTTATCCTTATGCCCAGACATAAGGATATCCCTGCTCCTGTAGGGCATCTGACACTGTGAGGGAAGGAACAGGAATCTAACTGGTTCAGGACTGCTCTGAAGGCTCTTTCCCTTGACAGGTATATGCAGGCCCTTGTTTAAGCTTCAATTTTCTCAGAGATTTAGCACTTGACCTTGTTTGACAGGCTCAGTGAGTGTCAAGGAGAAAGGCCTGTCACGCTACTCATAATCTGCCTCTCATTCTGACATGTCACACTGGAGCCTGTGTAGAAGGCATTTTGTATTCTCTGGGCCCTTCCAGAAACTGGAGTCACAGGTCTGATCAGCAATATTTTTTACAAGAATCTGTGAGTGAGTTTGGCTGGCAGAAACAATCACAGTGATGAGGCAAAAGAAATCACAGATTATGAGAGAACTCAACAGACCTACATTTGTATTGATTTTTCTCTTCTTCCTTCTGGCTGTTTACTTGTGCAGTTCAAATAAAATGGTCATGTTTCCTTCAAATAAAATGGTCATGTTTCCAGCTCTGCTTCTTATCTCTTCTTGGCTCACAAATGCAAAGTCAGATTTTGAAACAAACAAAAGTTCGTTTCCTTCTACAGGCTGGGTCTGGGTTTCCTCTCTGCAAAATACAGATATTTCTCAAGGGCAAACCTGGGACTTTTGAATACTGATAGTGTTTACAGAGGCATTAGGAAAGGGACAGAAGGCAGGCCTTAGATTCTGCGCTCCCACACTGTGTCATAACTGGGAACTGGCCTGTTTAAACTCTTTGTCTCATTTGTTCAGTTTAATGATCCATACATGTATGTTAGAGGTGCCACATAACAGGTAACAAGAGCAAATATCCAACAGTAACGTGGAGTTTGAGCCCACTAAAATAACTTAAATCTGCTTAAGATTATTATGAAACCATACCTTTGATAAGACTTCTTCAGCAAAAGGTTTTAAGCTCAGTGTAATTATGTTTTTTAAGAAGTCTCACCACTTGGCTGTTTTGAGACAACTTGTTTTCCGGTCCCAGTGCTTTGGGCACCCCTTGTGCTTTTCCTGTATTATTTATACATGCTATTGAGGCAGACAAAACCAGTATTTGAAATCCTGGTAGGACATGATAATGTGAAGCTCCTCCTTGTCTAATTCTCTTATATGTATTTTGGCAAGTGTCTTAACCACAGAACAATGTAAATAAGAGCAATGGCATAAACCACAATAGCTCTATGAAAGACTGATTTATCATCTGCTTTTAGTAAGGATGTCCAGAAATGGAAGAAGTATACCTCAAGTTTAGTGAAGTTATTTACTTGGCTGACATGGACTGTTTACCTCTAGTTAGGGAAGGTTATTCAGAAATAAATTTGAATTTTTGGTCCAAAATCTAAATGTAAAAATTCTTCAATTCCACCCAAATCTGATGTGATATGGAGTTGAGGAACCAGCTATTGATTTATAGAGGGTGGGGGTAGTTGAGATGCAGAGAAACCACTGCAAGTGCTTTGTCTATTGTTATAGCACCAAACAGAATGAAATCCATTCTGTTATCTCACCCATACAACCTGCAAGCTTTTAACAAAAAATGTAACTCTGCTTTTTGGGAGAATTTTTTGACATTTGCTCAGGGATGACTCAGAAGCAATGTGATAGGCTCTGCACTGTTGTGCATATATAACTTTGTACACAGTTCTGACAAAGAAATCCAAAATAAAAAGTTCAAAGTTTAAATCTAGGTAAATACAGCTTTGAAGGAGTTTGGTAAAAGCCCCATAGGACAAAACGATGGCTCTTCCTACTGCAGTTATTTTACAATAGCATTGCAGAGTGCCTGTTTGCCAAGTCTTCTGTAATCAGAGCATCATGATTGTGAAGTACAGAAGTTGTTTAAAAGATACTAAAAATGTCACAGCTCCTCTAATTAAAATCAAACCTGAGAGCTCTGAAGTGTTGGCTAAGTGAAGTAATAGTTATTAAAGCACCTGTGTCTTGCTAGGAGGTGCCAGGTCTCCCTGGCTTTACTGTTCTCAAGGGCAGAGTGAACAACTTCACAATATGAATAAAAAATCAAACTGGAAGCTGCACAACAGGATGTCTGTGAAATAAACTAATTTGTAAGTTGGTGCAGAACTAACAAAAGGCTGTGTTGGACTGTTTTTTCATGGTTTTGATAACTGAACACAACACTGATATTTCAAATCTAGTTAAAAGGGTAATCTAAGCACTTTCTAACAATTATGCTATTTAATGCAGCTCAACTCCTTTAAAAACCTCCAGTCTTGCATGACATATGTCCTAATCACATGGCCTAAAACTTCTGATGGTTTCTGGTTTACAAAAGTAGAAACCATAAATGCAAGAACCTCATTTGTAGTTATGAGTAGTGCTTTTGAAAGTTCAGGAATTGCAGTGGCTTTGTAATCTGGGAAGTGCAGTAAATTCCACCCCAGAAAGCAGCCTCAGGCTTTCCAAAATAAAAGTTATGGTGGCTGTGACGGGGCGGAAGGTAAAGTAACATTTATGTAGCATTCACCTCCAGTGTAGCCTGGACAAGAGGATCACTGGAAGTGTTGAACAAATGTGTGGCTGTGGCACCTGGGGTATGTTTTAGAGGTAAACATAGTGGTGCTGGGTAAATGGTTGGACTGTTGATCTGGGAGGTCTTTTCCAACTTTAATGACTCTATGATTCTGTGATCTCAGACTGGCTTCTGTTTCCATCTCTTGTCTGAGATAAGGCGGTAAGATGGTTGATGTGGTCTCCACAGTCCTGGAGGGGAAGAGCAGCATATGCTTCTTGTCAAGTTACTCCTGCCTTGTGGGCACTGCTAGAGAGCTGGAAAAACTCACAGGAAAAGCAGCTGCACAGAGGGTGTGTGCTGTGGTCTAGGTACATGAGAGGGCTTGGGCTACGGGTTGGTGATTTCTTCCATCCTACTTGAACAACTGGTTTATGATGCTGCAGGCCCTTCTCTGGCTCCTTTAGTCAGCTGATTGCCTTAAACTGGCAGAACATGTTAGGAAGATGATATTGCGGCTAAGAGAAAACTACTGTGATAGAGAAGTGTTGTTAATCATTCTGCTATAGAGTGCTACCCTAGTAATGACAGCAGAACTTAAATCTGTCATGCTTCCTGTCCCTTGTGCTACACCATTCATTTAAGAAGACATACCACTGTAGAGACCATCACAGAGCAAAGCAAGAACAGGTACAAACTTCTTTTGAGTCTATGACCCTTATCAAATTTGGATTTCACACCACCCCCAGAGCAGGGGGAAAAAAAAAAAAGAATGTCTATTAATTCAAAGTCACAGTAGGTTGCTGATTATGAGCTTAAACAAGATAGTAAATGCATGGATATTTTTCCATTTAGAAAAACTAACCCAAAACGTTATCTACAATACAAAGTAACTGACAATTTTATTTATAATTTTATTGAGAAACTGCAGAGAAATGTTCTACAGTATTTAACTTGTTTAAAGGCAAATTTATAGATCAATTCACGAACAATTGTATTGTTATGCTAATCCCAAAATTTTTTGTCTTTTCTACTTGAAGGCTGTTTTCTCCTCTCTGTTGAATCTATAAGAACTGCTGTGCTGATTCTATGCTCTGAACCAGCGTATTCTGTGGGAAAAACTGCAGGGTTGTTTTGCCATGTGTATTGCACATAGTGCAAAGGAGGAAGCTTTGCAGTGCTTTCTGTGTGGATAGTTAAACATGTTCTGTTGGTGGATGTGTGCATGGGATGGTTTCTTATGATATCTGACACAAAATATCAGTCTTGATTGCTTTTCACACAGCCTGTAGGTGATTTTACTTTCTTGAAACAATATCACTAAATGATAATAAAATGTCATAACCTGATATTATATGTAGTATCTTCTTACATGATTGGAGACACACATTATATATTACAAAGAGTTGCCAATATTTTCTCTGTCCTTCAACTCTTTAAGTCCTGAAGAATTTTGCTTCACTTGTGTCAATAACTCATGCAAGAAACTTCAGTTTGTGTGCAAATGGTGGTAGGTCTCTGTCACTTGTTCCAGAAGACAACTGGGCAGCTGCCAGTCATAAGGCCTCATCTTGACAGATAAGTAGGAATACATCTCAATACTTAAGACTGGATTAGTCTCAGATTCAACAAGTTATGGCTTGAATACATTTGCAAGACTAAGTTAAAATATTCTGGTGGGTGGCTTTAGAAACTTAAAAACAATAATGGGCTAAATGAGCTGGAAGATCATATTTAACTAGGAAAACATAACTAATAATTTGAAACTGTTGGAGAAATTTTTTCATATGCATGCCCACATTATACAAAAATCCTGACAGTCTTGGAGGGAAAAAAATCAGTATTAAAACCAAAAAATACACTGGAATGAACAAAATGTGGAAGAATAATACTGTCAAGATTATTATAAAAATGTACCAGCATTTGTAATGGAATTATAAGAGCAGAAGCAGAACTCTAGGACTGGCAGAATTAAAGGCAATCAGTTGTTTGTTAAAAAAACCCCAAACAAACCAAACCAAACCAAAACAAAACAAAAACCAGTCCCAAAAAAGAATATTTCCAATAATATTAATTGGCTATTGAATGAATTTTGCGCAAGTGTTAATAATGCTGGAAGTTTTTTTCCGGATATAGACAATCTTTTCCAGAAGACATGAACAATGAATGTGAGATGAATATTTTAAAAAGTCATTCACAGACAAAGATGATGCTAGATAACAGCACTGATGTGAAAAGAGAAAACTTGCATGACTAAGACTGTAAATGCTAGATATCAGGCCGGCTGGGTGGGTACATCACGACCAGAAGTAAAAATACATAGAGCCAGTAAGCCTGTATTTGATGATATAAGGTTGGAAGAATTGATTCTTGTGTGAGGCTAGAAGTTTGGTTCATAATATAATAGAACATTCTTAGGCTTGGTGTATTATCTCTTCCAATTTGTTAGCCTGAAATACTTACTAAAGGAACAAAGATTTTGCCAACAGAATCCTTGTCAAACAAGTAGCTTTAAGTCTTGTGGGTGATTAGTCTTTGGCCCTAGACCTAATGAATGTTTTTATCAAGGAGCTAGACAGTTGTTTATAGAAAGAGCAGAAAATTTCTTTTCTGCAGGACAGATTAAGAGCAATTATGTCCCATGAAAAATTCATGTGAATCATCATGTGACATAACAATGGCAGCGGATTTCATTTCAGCTATCAAGTCTGTGGTTCAGTGATGGAAATAAAGGCAAATCCAATTCTTTCAAAAATTGCAGCTTTACTGAGAACCATTGTTGAATCTCATTAAAATTAAATATTATTTTAAAAAGAAAGAAAAGGGGGATAAAGGAGTTTATTGATAAAAATACTTCCTACAGTTGAAAATTGCTTTGCATTCTCTCAGACAAATAAAGGAAAGAATGAAACACTTAATTATGTTTTGGATGATGTTAGGATAGGAGACCAGCTTTGCTTGCTAATGACTTCACTTAGCTACTCCTAAGACATTGATACTACCAGAATTGAATCACCAACCTTTCTGAAATATGAATGGGTTTCAGGTTGCTTTTCCCCTTTCCTGGTATGAGTGAGGAGAGGGAAGGGACTAAAAGCTTGCAGCCTCATTGGACTAAATTTTTCACGTCTCCCAGAGGAACAGAGTGGTGCAGGATGAATTTTAGACAAATTTAAACTGACTGCCTAAAGTCTATCTCTGCTCTGGTCGAAGGAGCATTAGAGACCTAAAGAAAAATCACTGTTCAGCAAAAAGAATGTATGCAGGGGGTAGCTCTGAAAGTCCCATCAACCCCTTGCCAGAGAAGAAAATGTTGCTAAAAACACTGATGTTGAACACCCTTGAAGAAAATACATCAGTTTGAAAGAGATTTGATCTAGCAACAGAAGAACCAAATGCTTGTGGCTTGATGATGCGTCCCTGTCTCAGGAAATAGTTTTCTTTAACACTGAAGTAGCTCTTCAAATGAGGACTTGTTGACAGCAAGTAAAAAGGTCAGTGTAAGTGGAATGTCTTGATTTTACTAAAACAGGTCAATTCAGGCTCTGAGAAAGAAAAAAAAATCAAACATGGAAAGTTTTTTTTCAAAGCAGAAAAAGTTTGAGGATTTTGTTAGAGCCAAAGGTAAAGCAAAACTACCATCGACTTCTTTGGTGTTAGGGAATGTCAAAAAATTGTTCATAAGGAGCTCAGGATAGGTGAGAAAAGACAAAGAGCATGGAGGTAAAATGAGTTAAGTGACATCATCAGGATGACACAACAATTTACTGGCAAAGCTGGAAAAACTCCATGCTCATTGAACACGTATGCTTGCTTAACTATATGGCTTTTCAGCATGAGTATGTAATCCCACCATTTTCAATACTTTACAAGAAGAGAAGGAATCTGATTGAGACACTATTCATGTGCTGTGTAAAAGGCAAAGCACCCATGTATATTAAATCTTAGTGGGCTAGGCAAAACAGACTGCCCTGTGCAAGTGTTCTGAAGAGATTAGCAGAGTAATATTTGTAAAAATTATTCAACTTGATAGAGATGATAAGAAGACATAGGAGAGTCCCAAGACTGATCCCCTGCTCAGAGAAATCACTGAGAGACTTTAATTAATGTTAATTGGAATGGATTGATCTTTTTTGGAGCATCAAGTTAGCTTGAAACCACAGTTGAAAATGCAATCTTATATTAAGAAATATATTAAGAAATAAAAGTTTGTATGAAGATCAGAGGACACAAAGTAATAAATAAAATATGGCCCAGTGTCTTCAACATTTTTAAAATGTAAATTGGTAAAGGATATGGATGTAGTTACCTCAGAAAAGAGTAAGCATAGCAATTGGAAATATGTACATCTGAAAAATTAGAAAGTCATTTCTGACCTGTATCTGTGTCTTCAGACCAGTGTTAGTAAGCTCAGAAAAGTCTTACTATGACAGCACTTATTTATAAAGAACAGCGTGGTAAATGTATAGGATAGATTTTATGTTTATTTAGTATGTATTTAGTGAAATGTCAAAAACTTTTTTTTTCTTTCTAATTATACTCTTCGAAAACATAGAAAAGAGCTGATGTGTTTCTGAGCTTTTTTTTTACTAATTGCAAATTACCAGTATTCATGACATGCACACACTGGAAAACCATTTCAGTTTTGCCCAGAAAAGAGACAGAGAAGACAAATGAGTAATTGGAAAGGACTGATTTCACTAAATATTGAAGAGTCACTTGATTTTTCAAAAAGATTTAAAAATTTAAAATACACAGAATGGGAAGATTGTGCACCCAAGCGTGTCTCTAAGCAGAAGTCCCAACTCTGCAGCACAGCTTTGAATGAGAGAAACCAGTTATAAGGCATGTCCACCAGGACTCAATCTTTGCTGAGTCTAAGTAAAGGTACAATTCAGATTTCCATGTGGCTGTAGAGTTAGCCCTATGCATATATCTTTGAATGTATAAAGTGAACTATTAACAGAGTGTCTAACTGTGCTACATTTGGTTGAATAATAACCTTATTAGTGAACAAGTGCTTTTTCGGATTAAAGAGTGCTCACGTCCACCCACAACACTCACTCTCTTTCCTGCTCTCTGAAATTCATCTTAATGCAGCAGTTCAGTCTCTAGATGTTGTTGAAAGAGCACCTGAGGGGTGCTGCTACAAAGTGAAAGCTCAGAAGGATGTATGACAATTGCACCTATCTCAGCCAATTCTCAGAGATGCGCAGTAAGAGTGGGATTTGGCAAGTCACCCTAGCAGCTCATCAGAGGAGGAGGGATGTAAGGCTGTGCAGATCTTATTAAATCTTTGCCACATTTTCAGGTGTGTTACAGTGGTCCTGTGTGAAGGTTACATTTGTTTTCAAGCATCATGTCTGAAGTCTTTGAATAGAATTGAAAATGAGAAATATAACAGGATTTAAAAAAATAAAAATACATCCAGTCATGGAGAAGACAACCCAAATGCAAGCTTGGTTTCATGGTGTCCCTAAACTGCTGAGGGTTGAAAGTAGTTGCTGCCAGAGACAGAATCATTTAATATTACCCTAATTCTTCTAATTCCCCTCAGAGCAGCAACTTCTGGCTATCTAACTGGGCCCTTGTTGTAATATAGTGTTTACAGTTTTCATTCCTGCTATACATTTTAGCTGTGGTGAGGTTTTTTCTCCTTTCTTTTCCTTCTAAGTCCAGACAGTGATTTATCTCTATTGCATATAAAGAAGAGAGCAAATCTGGGCTGTTAACACTGGTGACTGTGTCTCCCCTTCCCTCCCCTCCCCTCCACTTTTGGTGGGCACAGAAATCACTCTACCACAAATCCATATTTTTTACTTCAAATTTCCTCCTGATTCATCCTGAATCTAAGGTATATATCTGAGTCTTATGTCATACTGTAATGTAGAAAAGAAGGAACCTGAATAGGGTCCATTGTTCATACCATAGCACAACTGCTCTGCTCAAAGCCCAGCAGAAGGCTATGTTATGATTTTAATCTCCTGCAGTGAAGAAACCTGTTGCTAGGGGAGTGCCAGGACTGGAAAGAACTTGGGATGCTGGGATAGGGTGACAAAATTTTAATGTAATGGCTGGAAGACCAAGTCACTATAGTCTTCTAGATAATACATACAGAAAAAAATACTAAGGGGATAATATTTTTACACAGCATTATGCTCTATCCTTCTGCACTTGAGTCTGACAACTATGGACCTTCACACACTCTGCCCAAGACTCCTTTCTCTTTCAGTCTTATCCCCACTCTGCTGCAAGAAGGGTTCAATTTCACAGATTGTCCCAACACAGCTACTGGTGTAATTTCTTGAGATTATCATAAAGTGACACCTGATGAAACGTCATTCTTGGAGCAATACCTTAACTCTCATCAGACACAGAAAATTTTCTCCAAAACTCTGACTAGCTAATGAGATTTAAATACCCTGCAGTCATGCAAAGCTTAAGACCCACTAGCTCCCTTAAAGGAGGCAGTCTACGAGGGCCTCAGATTGTTGAAGAGCAGTGGTGGCAGGCAAGAACCCAAAGAGAAGAGCTGCTGGAACATGACTCTTGCTGCACTGTGGCTCAGGATGTGCAGAGAAAAACATTCCAGGCCTGTTCATTGTCCTTTTCCTGGAAAGAATTATCCAGTTCAGCAGCATCACTGAAAAAGGTCTGCAGATTACAGGGGGCAACAGGGACAGTTAGTAAGGTGGGTCATCAAGCCTTGACATTGCTAGAGCTCATCTATTCCTACTGTTTGTTCCCCTGCTGAAATTATCATTTTGGACAGGTAGTGAATATTATCATCCTGAATGGCTCTGTGGAAGGTCTTTCATATTAGTCATCAGAGCTAGTGAAACTGATCTTTGGTTTGCTCAAAGTGATAGGCACTACATTTAAAAAGAGTTAAGAGCCTGGTATGCAACAAAAAGGTCTTGTAGGGAAATGAGAATTGCAGGAAGACTATCTCACAGCTTTCATTAGCTGAACCCAAATTTATGTTGTTTCCATTTCTGTCAAAGGAATGGATTATGCCTAAGTGGAGGTGAGGTGGTGAGGTGGGCTGAGGGGAGAGAGAGAAAGAGGAAGAAAATGGAAGTTGAACCTTGATGCTTTCTAGTTTTAGTAAATCAGTCAGAATAAGAACAGATGATCAAGTACCTGTTTTTTAAAAAGTAAAGAACTTCACAATAGGCACGTACAGAGATCAGAGTAAGCAAGAGATGAATTCAGGTGAGGAGAAAGGTTTGGGAATATTTGGTATCATTATAGGAATAACCAGGTTCACCAATGAGTTTGCCTTACCAAGCTTTAACTATCAAACTGTTCATTGTCTCTACCTGAGCTGGCACTCATTTCTTCCTTGGTAGTCAATAGGAAGAAATGCATACCTCAGAGCATTATGTCCCAGGTGCCTGCCTTAGAATGGGATGTATTGCTGTCCCCAGTGTATGCCTCTCCCTACTGACTAAAAGAGCTTAGAACAGATGCTTAACTTTTGGCTATCAAACTATTGAGCTAGTGCTCAATCATGAGGAGCCTCTCCTTCTATTACCAGGTTCATTGCCAAGCCCTTGTGTAGAGGAGTGCCCAAATTGGCCTTAAACCAGTTTGCAGTCCATTTCTCTCTCTGGAGCTGGAAACGGTTGTGTCTGGCAAAGGGCAGCCCCTGAATTCTTCTCGCAGAGGTCACCCCTGTTAGACCTCTGCTGTCAGCATCTAGACATACGAACTCAATGCTGTGTAGCTTCCCTGACTTTTCTGCTGTAGAAATGTCCTTAATTTCTAAGGTTCAGAAGTTAATTGTTCTAGGGTCTGGAGTTTTGCTTTTTGTTTTGAATATACTTTTCAGATGATATCAAAGCAGGAAAAGCCACAGGGCAAAGTGGAAAAATATTGTTAATGCCTTCAAATTAAATTCATTGCAGCAAGTCGTCTTTCTGTTTCCTACATTCTCCATTGTCTGTGGTGTTTCTGTCTCTCCTCCAGCATGAACTGGCACCTTCTTCTCTTGGGAGCCACACACTTGCTCTGATAAAGTCTGATGAAGTTAGTGCCCCAGAAAAGTCATTTTCCAAACACAAGCCTGAATAACCAGACAAATAATATTTTCACACAGCATTACTGAATAATAACACAGAGTCCTCAGGCTTGCAGTGGCTGCACTGGAAAGCAGGTGAGAGATGGAATATTGATGGGCAATCTAGAGAGCAAACAGGTGCTTTTAGAGCCAGCTATGATCATGCTCTGTCAGTGAGTTGTGCTTATTTCCAGACAATCAGAGACTGTATGCCTCTAAGACTTATGTTTTTTTACTCCTGACACATAAGTGGGAGGGGCTAGTTTCTTTCTGTGGTGAGAATGAAGTCAAACAAGAGCAGGAACTGGGGCTGAGGAACCTGCCACTTTGGGAAAGTGACAGGCAAGCTGTTACCAGTAAGGATGCTGAGAATGCATGAATATATAAATAAAAGGAGATTTTCTATCAGCAAAGAGATGCACACCATGTTTCCCACTCTCCTTGAAAGTACTCCAGAATTAGAAGCTTGTGCCCAACTTAAAAGTCTACACACTAATTTTTTGCCAATGTGCAAACTTCCTACCCTCCTACACTCTACAAATCTCTTTGACAAAAATCCTGCAGAGGATGGATTTCCACCCTCAAAGCACATAAGGTCAAGAACCATAAGTACCTGAACTCACACACATCACCATCTGCCAAGCAAGACATGAAAGGTAATCACAGGGTATATATTGCTTGACCTCTTGTCACAGTGCCAGGACCTGTCTGTCAGCGGACGTGAAACAGCATCTCTTTTCACTCCTGCAGCCCAGCCAGCTCAGACACAGAGAAGTGTTTCTATTTTTCTGTTTGTTCTGCACAGGCCCTAGTCTGGGCTGAACTTATTGGTGGCTTCTCTGTTCTGCACACATAGAGCCCTTTCTTTCAGGTGCTTCTCAAAGGCCACAGTGTTCCTTCTCTCAGTATCAGAGTTCTTGGGTTTATCATTGAGTTTGTACTAGCTTCTCCTGCATGCACGTGCATGGTAGTAATTTTTAAAGAAGTCTACTGTCGGTAAAGGACACGCTTTCATTAACACAGGACTTCTCGTGTGGCAGCAAACACTGAGATTTCAAAGAGCTTTTCTCTCAGCTTCTCAACAAAAACTGTTGCATGAAAAGATTCCAGGTTTTAGCAGCAATTTGGATAATTGGGGCCCTTACCAAATAGGCTGAGGCTTTAGCCAAAAAACCCAACCAGCTGATCCAAAAAACCTCATGTGATCCCCAAGAAACTAGTCAAGTGTATTCTTACTTGATCTTTTTAATTACTCATTTTTTTTACATTTGAATAATAACTGTTCATTAATGGCCTGCAGCAATGTAGTTTTCTTAAGTAATAGGATTCCTACTGGTTCATGGCTTTGCTAGGCATGCTCAGATATTTCATGATTGGAAGGTACCAAATCATGGTTGAGGTGCAGAACTGCATAATCAGCTGAGTATGTTGTTGATGTGCATGGCCACATTTATGTGCAGGCTCAGTTAATGATGTGTTTCCTTCTAACACCCCTTGCCCCTTGATGTTATCCAAGGTGTAATTTAAGGTCTCTCTCTGCCCTCTTCCTCTGTCTCCCAAACCCAGCTACTGGAGGTCTCATTAATGATGTAAAAGTGCTCAGAAAATATGAAAATAAAATAGAGAGCCAGTTTCCCTTTGCCTAGCTTGAGTAGGATAAGATGAGCATGCCTGGGTATCAATTACCCCTTAAGTAAATTCTTGGATCTGCTGCTTTTTGACACAGATACAACAGAAAGCCAACATGCTGCATGCATCCCATTCATTACTGTGTCAGAAAAAGCCCCATCCAATTAGATTGAGAGAGAGAAAGAAAATGGGCTTGTTACTTTTGTCTTGACTCGCTGTCTGGAGGATGAATGCTTCCAGGCAGTAAGAGGTTAACACTTCAGCTCTTCCATAGCCTCCTGTCTGAATTGCTATGAGGTCCTGCATATATGGAGAGGGCAAGAAAAACTGGAGACCCCAACCAAGGCCTGAAGAATTTTGAAATTTATTAAAATTATTGAAGAACCTTTGAAAAGGCTCCCTTTGTTATTTTAGTGAATTGAAGCTGGTAGGAGATGAAATGGCTTTGTCTTGTTGCCAGAGAACAAAGGTATGCTTGGGAGAAATATAGGTTAGAGACAGCAAACTCCTCTACGTAAGGTTCATCTCTCCCTCCTTCTGTGTAGCTCTTAGCTTGATATGGGCTGTGAGCTCCATGGGATCTGCCCCTGCTCACATATCCCTGACAATCCAAAACATTTGTTCTCTGACCACGTCCAGCCAAGAGAAAGGACGAGCAAAGCTCAACAACTGATTCCACACAGAGGAAATGAGAAACATGCACCTCATCTCTAGAATGGGTTTTATGCTATCAGCCCAAGTTGGTTGCTTGCTGTTGCAATGGTCTGAGATATTTTTAAGCCGTAGCTGTTTACAGGTGAAAACAGTTCTCCAGGTTTGTCATAGCAGCCCAGCCTTGCAACACTATACAGACTGAGTGGGTCTCTCACTTCAACACCATTATTGCTGTTTGGATGGATTGTTAAGATGAACCAGATATTTTCCCTTATCAACTTCCACTACATACATGTCTTCACTAGTCTCTTGGGAAGCAAGAAAGTCACCTAGAATTATGTAAGGATGAGTCTGGTGTGCCAGTTCAAAAAGGGCTAGAAAAAAGGAACTGATTTGCCCTTTGTTTTTTCATGTCCCTCTGAAAAGCTACAGCATATGAATAAACACTCATAATTTCTACTTACTCTTTTGGATGTCAAAAGTTTTCTTCCTATTTTTAAAGCATTTTAATGTCAGAGTTCTCACCTCTGTTGCCAGTTAATGGGATTGAGAAATACTCTTTGTACTTCAGAGGGAAGAATGTGTCAAAAGTTTGAAACCAATTGATTAACTACCTTTGATTTTGCTGAGTCTTGGCTCAGAGTTTGTGACAATGCCTTGGTCTCCACAGGCAGGGTGGCTGTGCTAATTAGACCCTAGCTGCAATGACAGGATTTATTCCACACAGAAGAATCCCCAAGGAATTGATGAAAACAATTAAATAGTCTCAAAGCAAGGACTAAAGATAATCACCTAACTAATCTTTCCTGATCTCTTACTATTGCTGAATTACATTATCTTGTTCTGTCAACAAAGTTAGCATTTACAACTTTAGTGTAGGTTACTGTAAAAAAAATTTCTTACTGAAAAGTTTGAGGCAGTTTATTGTCCTGTCAAATTCATCCTATCAACCCAGGAGAGTTACTGGACAGCATAACATATGAAAACAGCACAGAAGCAACTGGTTATATTTCAGTGTGGCATCATTGTAAGCAATGACTGTGTTTCAGAGCAGACTCACTGCAGCCCCTTTAGAAGGGTAAATCTTAAATTCTCTGTTCACCAAGAAGAAATGAATTGTCTCCCATATGGTCACACAGAAAGCTGAGAAAAATTGCAAGTGCATACTTAAATGTTGGTCTAGGGAACTCTTTTCCTCCCAGGTTAGTCCCTGAAATTCTCAGCAGTAATTTTATGAGTGCTACTTTTATATCTGGGCCTGTTAGTTGGTTCTATTCTAATTTTTTTGTCTTGTGTAATAAGCTATGTTTATGATCTGTTGAATTTGTTAGATAGAAATTAATCTTTTTCATTTCCCTCAAACCTACTGTCTAATAGAAGACTACAATTAAATGCAACTGTCCCTCACAGTGCTGAGCTACACTAGGGAACACAAATTTACCTGGAGCATACTTTCAATCACATATGAGGATACCACTTCCAGAATCCTTCCTAAGTTCCTTCTTGCTCTGCTATGATGAGCTCTGTTAACCTATTACTTTCCTGATAACACAATCCTACATGTTCATGAGCACTTTTTAGTGTACAGCAAAATGTCAAGGAGTACCTAAAGTTTCATAATAGCTAGAGCTGATATGTGCACAGAGAAATGTTCTAACAATATGCTAGAAACAAAACTGGCAGTCAGAAACTGCCAGTATTGTGTTTGTTGGGTTTTTTTGGGTTTGTTTTTTTTTTTTAATCTGCCTTTCATGGCTTCCCAGAGATTTACCGAGATAGATGCAGAGAGCTCACACAATTTACCTACTGAAACCTGAACTTTAAATGAATCAACCATTTAGGGTTCAACCTCTGAATTTTCAGCTGGCTTCAAGCTCCAATCTGCCAAAGTGCTTGTGATCAGTGCGGCAGTGAAATGCTGAACCCCACTAAGAACAAACCTAGCAAGGCAGGATAATAATAAATTTTTAAGCCTCAGGAGCAAACAATGAGTTCCCTATTGCCCTGGAGAGGACAAACTATATTTCTTTTGGCAGTTATCTGAATCTTCATCATGCTTTGCACTCCAAGAAAAAGTATTACTCCTTATCCTGTGGTGAACCACTCATTATCCTCTGGAGAACTTGTATTAGGTTCTTGTAAAAACACACTGACTGGACTATAGCTTTCAAAATAAGATTTAATAATGCAAAACTAAAAACAAAGCCAAAAACCCTAAAACAAACAAGAACAAAAACAAAAAAAGAGCTGTCACATGTGGTAAACACAGGGTGTGGAAAAGAAATAGTTTTGTCTAATCTAAATTGCTTCAGTATCCTGGGGAAATAATTTTACCAGCTTTGTACTAAAAGAAAGGCTTTCATTTGGCAAATGAAATAAATGCAGGAGGCAGGAAGAGGAATGAGCAGCTTATACTCCGTGTTCTGATCTTACACAGTGCACACATAAAGAAAGATATATCCAATGGATTTATTTATGGTATCAGATACATAGCTATAAAATAAATTCTTCTAAACTCATACAAGCAACCACATTTATACATTTCCAGGACCCTGCCATTGTCTTTTGGGAAGTTTTTCTTGTAGAGAACTAAATGTAGATTTCAGAAACACAGGAAATCATAACCTGCTTTGTCTAGGAGTGCACCTACTCTGCATCACTGGAAAATGCTTCTGTTCTCATGGGAACCTTTTGCAGCTTGACCCCATCCTGGTGATCATGGACCAAAACTAAACTTTCGCTGTAACCTATAAGCAATTCAACTGCAGTTGTTTCTGTGGAATATGTAACTTTTTTTTCTTCTTATCCTGTTTAACTGCTTTGAAGAATGGAATTGACCCAGATTTTCTTAAATGAAGCTGCAAGTTGGATTCTGGGGGAGAGATTTTCCACAGGCCCCAACAGGCTTAGGAGTACAGTATGTACTGTACTTATCTTGGGCCCTGTGGTCATGAGTCAGCACACTGATTTCAGTCAACCCTTTAGGTATCTAAAATCAGTATTTTGGAGCCTCTGATCCTATGCTCTTCTTCATGAGTCAGATATTCTCTGCTTACTCTGGAGATTTCTTCTCTGATTACAAGATGGAAGAATTTGCTAGTCAGCAGTAATTTAATTATCTCAATTCCTGAAGCTTTCAAGACTTCATTCCCTTTCGCTGAGGCTGACCATATTGCAGAAAGGCATTGCTTTAATGTAGATGCTGCATACACAAAAGGAAGAAAATAAACATATTTGCAAACACAGAGAAAATGAAAACAGGTTTTCTGCTGAGTATTCTGAAAAATTCATGGTATGTGATACCTATGTCTGTTCTTTCTCAGAGTCATGGTTTCCAAAGAGTAGTAAATTTGTTCACAAATTGTAGTTCACACCACCTGTATGTAGTAATGGAAAAAAAAGGCATTTGACTGGGAAAACCTAGTACAGTCCTGTGACTTGAGCAGTGAGCAGAATGGCCAGTTTTCTTCAGCAGAATCATCAGGCATAGTAGATTAAGCAAAAATGTGTTCCCTATCTACCTCTACAAAAACACATCCAGCATGGGAACAAAACAAGAGGAGTTAGGAATGTACACATGCCTTCAGGGCCATGATCTTATTGGCACCACAGAGGTTTGGTGGATGGCTTCCATAAATAGATATCAGGAGAGCAGATTTTAGGCTCTTCAGAGATTAGCTTGGTAGAATACAATGAGATAAAGTCCTGGAGTGAATAGGAGCCCAAAAAAAGCTGTTCAATATGCAAGTTTTATCAGTAAATTACACACTTGGCACAGAAATTGGTATTAGTTAGTCCCTGACCTACTATATAAGCATCTGGCAGTGGATTTTGGGTAAAGGATTAAGATGAGAAGGAAGAGAGAAGGGAAGAGATGAATTAGAGACAAAGTGAGAGATAGAGATGGATGGATGGAAGGAAGCATGGAAGGAAGGAAGGAAGGAGGGAAGGAGGGAAGGAATCACCAGGGACTGGCTCCGCTGTCAGGGGTCTTGGGTAGTCTTCACCCCCCCTTATAGTTCATGCCCACTTCTTAACCTCATTCCTGTGCTTGTGTTGTGCTATGTTCGGCTTATCTAGAAAGCCAGAACAAGGATGGTTGTCCTGGAAAAGTTCTGTTCTTCCCTCCACATGGCCCCCATCTCCAGCCATGTCTTGTTCTTTCCCATGGCTTGTTATTACCAACAATCCATGGTTGGCTCCATGGCTATTGGTCTATGAGTGTTTGAGACACACACGTTAGCCCCCTTGTCTTCTAGGATTCTACATGGTTAAAGGCTCAATGTCCAAGCGGACACCAAAGATAAGTGGTGTCCTCAGGGTTCAGTGTAGAACTGGCACTGTTCAGTGTCTTTGTCAGTGACACGGACAGTGGGATCGAGGGCACCCTCAGCAAGTTTGCCAACACCACCAAGCTGTGTGGGGCAGTTAACACGCTGGAGGGAAGGGATGCCACACAGAGGAACCTGGACAGGCTGGAGAGGTGGGTCTGTGCAAACCCCGTGAAGTCCAACAAGGCCAAGTGCAAGGTCCTGCACCTGGGATGGGGCAATCCCAAGCACAAATACAGGCTGGGCAGAGAATGGATTGAGGGCAGCCCTGAGGAGAAGGACTTGACAGTGGATGAGAACTTTGACGTGGCTTGGCAATGCGCACTTGCAATCCAGAAAAGTCACTATCCTGGGCTGCATTAAAAGCAGCATGGCCAGCAGATTTAGTGAAGTGATTCTATCCTTCTATTGTGCTTTCATGAGACTAGTCTGGAGCACTCTGTCCAGCTCCGGGATCCTCAAAACAAGAAGACCATGGACCTGTTGTAGCAAATCCAGAGGCGTGTCACAAACATGACCAGAGGGCTGGAACATCTCTCCTATGAAGACATGCTGGATGGGACTCTAAGCAAACTGGTCTAGTGGGAGGCGTTCCTGCCTATAGGGAGCTTGAGATGATTTGGAGATATTTTTAAGGCCCCTTCCAGCCCAAGCCATTCTATAATGCTATGATCCCTTTCTTTTAACTAGGTTTGTCTGGTCTGGTCTCTACTGAAAACAACAAAAAGGTTCCCCAAGATCTGAGTTTGCAGAAAATTCAGAGACAGTTTCTGCAACCAGGAACCTGATGCAGTTCTGTTTTTCACTTAAACAGTAAACAGTGCACAGATGTGAAGTTGTTTTCAATCAAAGCAAATAAATGAGCCTTGTTGAGTACAGATCTGATGTCCTCCAGAGAGCAGTGCTTTATCTTGCACTCCATCTGTTGTGAAGCAGCAGAAAAGCAAATTTCATATCTGTTGTTTAGGGTAGCACTACTCTTGAATGCTTGGGGCACTGGGTGTTCCCATAGGAACGCTTTGCACTCTCAAAGCTAACTGGAATAGAAACCAGGGGTGTGGTTCTCAGGCAGCAATATTGCAATGGGGGAGAAGGAAATGACTGCTAGATTCACCCAGTGTCACCAGAAGACGATGATGATGGGAGGCAGATGAAGATAAGATGGGTCCTTTGAAATCTGCATCTGATCTGTGTTTATGGTGCAAGAGGAAACCTGTAGGCCTCTGTGTTTGCTGTGGGAGCCCTCTGAGAGAAACATGGGGATAAGACTGAAGAGCATATTGGAAGACCTGAAACAAGACAGGTCATGCATGAAGAATTGCTGTGATTTTGACAGAGCTGAAAGCTTGAGCTAGCACAGAGTAGCAAGGCATGTGTAGCCACAGGGAGATGCAACTTATGGGGAGACGGAACCTTGGATGAGGTAAAGGATTCAAAAGACATGAACCAGGTTTACAAATAACTGCTGCTGGAAAACTGCCTGAAAAACTCTGACAGCCCCCAGGGAGATGGTTTCAGAACATCTTTTCTGGGAGAGATGAAGCCCTGCCTTTGCATTTCAAGTGCTCTCTATCTGAAGTTTAATTGTCCTCCTTTCTTTCTGTCTGCCACCTCTCTTCTGAGCTGTGCTCCTGCTCGGCTCACACGCAATTGAACAATGTAATTTAGGACTGCAGTTTCCAGACTTCACCTTGTTCTTTTCCATTATTAATCATCCATCTTCCACTAACACATTGACAGGGTCAGCAGAGCTATGCAGCAGCATGTAGGGACAAGAAAATGCCCACACCTACACTCACTCCACACAGATTCCACACACACACTCCACACACACCCCGCTGGCGTGGCACAGACTGAGACACCCAGCATTCTCTCTCATACCTTTCATTCCTTGCCACAGCTTGAAATTTGCATATTTGCCCATGTGGCAGGTTGTGATTCTTTGTTCCGTACTCCTCACAGAGCATAGAGATTATCTAGGGTCAGCTGTGTCTGTGTTGCCTGAAACAGTCTGTGTAATTCTAACAGTGCATGGCAGACCTTGCACTTAAATGGGTAACTTGAGAGACAAGGAGAGTGTCCTCCTTTCATATGCGTTAAAAGGTTTCCCCACAAGTTTTCTGGGGACTAATCCTTTCTATCAAGCTCGGGATAAATGAACTGATTAGAAAGACAAGTAGACCAACAAAAACAAACAAGCAAAAAGAGCCAAATTTGGCACAAAATGAAATCAGCAGATTTGAGGTTAAAGAAAATCCAGGGCACGTTGTTGGACCAGATCTACATCAAAGTAGGTTCTGTGCTTTAAACAGTGATGAGAATAGAATACTCTGGGCTCTGGGTTTCAGCACCCTCACCTCCTGTGTTTGACAGCCTGATCACTTACAGAGAGACCAGACCAACCATATAGAAAGACTTCAAGTTTGTATAAATCAAATAAAAGGGGAGACTTTTTCTGTGCCCTAGACTCTCACAGTAGTGGAGCTATAGGTCAGTGCTGAACTCTAGCTATTGCTCTCAATTTGTTTCAGTCCTACATATATTTCTGGCAGAAAATTCCATGCATTAATGATGGAAAGACCTAAATTGGGCTGTTGTTCTCTTTGGTAACGGAAGAGAAAAAAGAACTTCATACAATTGATAAGTAAATCCAAAAGGACAGATGAAAGATTTTTCTTTCATATGTTCAGTTTTCCAGATATTTTTGAAGGCATTTAATGAAGAATGAGGTTAGACATGAGGAGAAATATTTTATTTACAAAGGGTAGTTAAGCTCCAGAACAGGTGAGAGGTTTTCAATAGTTGAGGTCTCTAAGAAAAAGACTTATTCAGGTCAAGTTAACTTTTGAGATAAACTGGTATGCGTATTGCCCTCCCAGTGTCTTTTATAACCATATGCTTTCAAGTCTGGCTGATTTTTTTTTTAATTTTTTTTTTTTTTTTTTATATTGAAGTTCAGAATATGAATGAAATTTAACAGCCACAGCCGTTAGTATAGACTCCCATAACTTTTATATGAAGTAAGATAAGGAATAAGCATTTAAATCTCTCAGTAGCTCTTCAAACCTTACTTAGTAAATGAAATAGTAATTCCAAAGACAGCTGTATCTGCCACAGCTCTTCAGACATAGTTTCAGTACTACCTGCAGCTATGCAAAACCACTTAGAATTCCCTGAAGAGAGATGTAACCAGTATAATTCACATGCCAACATTTTCCCAGAAGCTAAACCTCAGTGTTATGTGATATGCAGTATTATTTCATGCAGTATTATTTCATATGCAGTAGTATTTGGATACTGTCTTCCTGCAGAGTCAGTTCCAACCCTGACCCAAAGATACGCCGTTATTTCCGCAAGTGTCTTAACTATGATATTACTGTTTATTCATTCCATGGTCTAGATATTTGCTAGATAATTGTGTTCATTTTTAGTAGCCACTGTTGGCTTGTCTTAAGAAATTATCACTATATTTCTGGTAGGTTCACATTTTAGGCTGCAGATCCCATTGGCTGAATAGTCCTTTACTCCCTGACACTTCTCCTGTCATTAGAGTTAGATCAAATTTCCAGAATGTTTTTAGTTCATGCACCTACTTTGACTTGTGAAAACCTGGAGGAATAGGAAGAAAAGGGATGGGGAGGAAGTTGATATTGTATGTTAATATGTTAGTATGTTAGTCTGTCGTATGTCAGTATGTCAGTCTTTTCCTGACATGCTGTCAGTGAGTGTGGGATAAGCCAGGGTCCAGGGTATTTTTTCCCTACTCTTCCCACTTGATGACTGAGGACTCCAGCCTGACAATATTTCACTAACATGACCCAGTGACAATAATCCTCATGTGGCAGCAGAGTAATAACTCTAGGAGTGACAAGATGGTAAACATACTAAAAATGTTTCAGTACCTTCCTGGGTTAGGTCCATAATTCTGCATATAGTAGAAGACATGAATATGTGACTGATAGCCAAGCAGGTAATGATATAATTTCTGATACTAAATTTTGTGGGGTTGAACCTTGAATAAAAATGAAACTATTGTCATCCTTCAAATTTTTTGGAAGTAATGCAGTATTTCCTATCCCCAAGAAAGCCAGAGTACCAGAAAGACTATTTTTAGTCATATTTTTAAAAAATATTTGTTGACTTCACCCAAATGATTTCATGTGAAGATACTATTCTAAAATTTTGCTTATATTAAGACTTTCCTTTCTATAATTTTATTTCCTCTGAAACAATTTCAAACCTAAAATATGCAATTGTATTCACCTATGAATCTTCACAGCTTACATTTTTATTAATGCGAAGCATTACAAAATACCACCAAATTTAAATGATAATATTGAATTCTCATAAGTGTTTCTCACTCTTTCTCGTGAGCTGGATGTTTGTTCAACAAGTTCCTGAGCTAGAGGATGAACACATCTCGAGCTGATACTTGTTTTGAGATGGAGGATTTGAAAGCGTGCAGGGCACCCATGCGCTACTATGATTCGTGTTGTCTCCACTGCTGTTCTCCTCTAGCTGGCAAAGGAAGGTACAACCTGCATATGAATTACGCTGGGAATCACTTAGAGACATCTACCTGTGGCTTGAGATGGAGAATGGGGTTAATACAGACTGACCATACAGACTGACCACAGTCTAGCACTGCATGCCATTCCATCTGCGTGGTAGCTGGTCCTGTGTTGAATCTCCTTGGTGGTGTACAGCCCTGTAACTACAAGTTGATCAAATTCTTTCTTTATCTCACATGTGAATGGAGATACCATTTGTCTTTAATATCTTTCCCATGAAATCAGGTGTGACCAGGACCCAGTAGGTATAAAATCGTAAGAAAAATGTCTTTAATGAACATTTTGGCATGAGAGAATTGATTTAGAGAACTAAAGAGTTTCAGAGCTACTGATTTTAGCTTTGCAGGCTCTCATCCTAAATATAAAGCAAGATGAAGATAGGAATCAAAAATAATGCCTTTGCTCAGAAATGTTTAGGAGGAAAAGTTAAACCCAACAGCCCTCTGAAATCAGAGAGTCATGAAAGTCGCAGTGT
Organism: Orthonyx spaldingii; assembly: GCA_013397795.1. Classification (NCBI taxonomy): domain Eukaryota; kingdom Metazoa; phylum Chordata; class Aves; order Passeriformes; family Orthonychidae; genus Orthonyx; species Orthonyx spaldingii. The sequence continues at coordinate 179,086 of VZTJ01001358.1, forward strand.
ACTTTTGGTTTTACTGGTTAACAATTTGTACTAATCTTAGTAGAAAAAAATGAAAAGAAAAAATAATGAAAATAGCATCTAATTCATGTCTATTCAGCTGTAAGGTTTTCTTGATACTTGAAAATACTGAGTACATGGTACCAACATAATTCTTTGATGTTTTTGCAATCATATTTAATTTTCTTTTCAACGTTCTTTTCAAGCACATTCATGCCAAATGAATTGTAAGCAATTGTGCAGGTGCTTGTGAGGTGACTGGTGGCTGAGAAGCTGAGAGTGAGCAGCCATGAAGGTGGCTTTTCAAAAGGTAAAAAGGATAAGCAGAAGAATATTGCTGCCAGATAGGGAGCTGTGAGCCTGGGGACCGCAAGCATCCTAGAAATGTACAACTGGCCTCTTTGAAGCACAGCTGGGCACTGAGAAATGGGACACTTCCTAAGTTTGCATCATGATCATGGTACCAAGAAAGTTTAACCTCCGTTTATCATAAAAAAAAGTGGAAACAGTCTGGGAAATTCGAATTGGTCTGAATAAACAGAGCAGGTCTCTGAGTGACCTGACCTAGTTGAAAATGTTCCTACTCATCACTTGGACTAGATGGCCTTGAAATGTACCTTCCAGCCCAAACCATCCTATGATTCAATAATACGGAAGGTAGCTTGCAGATATACTTGTTGCTCTAGATTTGCATGTGACAGTTTGAGTTGATTTTTTTTTGTGTGTGTATCAGCTTAATCTCTGAAACAGTGCAAACACTTTATGTTTAGTCCTCTATTAAAGCTAGCCTCTTGAATATAATATCATAAAATGAGATTCTAGATACTCATGTAATGTCTTAGTGGCGTGCCTCTAATTCTTAGTAGAAGTAGCAAATTTCAAGTACCCATTCTACTCACATGGTTAAGAATTTTCCTCTTCAAATAGTACGAGTCAGCTGATTTTCTCATGAAGGTTTATTTTCACAGAGATCTTTCTGTCCCACTTATTCAAAGAGAACATGGATGAATGGTATATGTCCCACATGAGAATGTCTAAAACTGTTGTCTTCACTGCTGTCCTATCTGTCCTGACCTATTTGCTTTCTTTTGTTGATAACTAATTTTTCCCTGAAGTTTTGCCACATCTATAAACCTTAACTATAAAATGCTATAGATGGAATCTCAAAATCATTGCAGATGATGGACTTGAGCATCAGACTTGTTAACAGAAAAGAGGAGGATCAGCATCAGTAGAATGACACCCTAGCACTTTACTAACACAGAGCTGATATTCTCTTTACTAGAGACCCACAGCTGCACAGTCCTAGTTTCTGCCCAGTGCTTGTTTCTGAGTCATCTGAGCATCTGAGCATCTTGTCTTGTGAAGGCTGTCCATACGCTGGGCTACACTTAGTGGAGGGTTGTGAGGATGGATGTTTTTGGTGTCTGTGTAAAAGAGCAAAATGGGAATATGTGATGTTCTTACTGCAGAATATGAGGCACTACCTGCAATGGCTGCCTTCATCAGCCATCTTGTTCAGCAGATGTGTTATATCTCATATTATGATTCAGACAATGTGTTATCTCTCCCCTGCAGTATGGGATAAAGAAGAAGGAAGAAAAGGAAGCAGAGGCCCAGGCTGCACTGGAAGCTAATGCTGAAGGGAGTCTGACACGCCCAAAGAAGGCAATCCCTCCTGGCTGTGGAGATGAGGAGGAAGAAGAAGAAGAGAGCATCCTAGACACAGTCATCAAATACTTACCAGGGCCCCTGCAGGACATGTTCAAGAAGTAATAACTGCAGACTGTTAGATGGGCATAAACAGTACTGCAAAGGATTTCTCTTTTGCCCAATGGGGATTTACAATCTTGCCATTCATCCCGCAGTCCTCCCCACCTCTGCCCTCTACTGCTCACTAGGAGTAGCTTTGCTTCCCATTCCCTTCTGACTGCCTCTTTCCCTTTCCTCCACCCTAAAACTCATCCATTCCTTTATTTTGTATATAGTCACATCCAGTAGATGCCTCTGAATGGATGTAAAGATTAAAAAGCTGCAGACTACACAACTTTTATTATAAGCCATAGTACTATGTATGTTAAATAAGGCAACTGCACATCAAGCATAGAAAAGGAACAATCTCATTTCCATCCAATGCAAGAAGGAGTGTTCACTAAGTATGAACAGTGGCCTCTTTAATTTTTTAAAATTAACTTATTTTTATTACTGTTAATAGTTAGTCATTATTATAATGTTCCTATTGATTGGGTCACATTAACCATTTTTTGTTGAGCACGTCTGCTCTTGGAAGGGATATGTTCTCCCATGGAAGCAGAGCTTTTCTGTTTTAATTCCATCCGTGACATAAATAAAAGATCGTTTGGAAAATAAATCACGCATGACTTACACAGCTGACATCACTCAGAACTGTGGAAGAAGTGAGTCATCTGCCCTCAGATGCTGTAAAAGTTAAATGCCTCAGAATCTAAGCAAGAGTCATGTTACTTTGGGAATTAGCCATACATTTACCTTGAATGAGCAAATTGGTCAGGCACTTGCCATACAGAGAGCTGAAACCACAGAAGAGTGCTTAGTGCTCTGGTAGAGGACCTCCCCAACCCCTCTGAAGCCAATGACAAATGTATTTGCTGCTCTGTTTAACCAGTCTTCTTCTTTCTGCCATATTCAACCACCCCATTCCCAGCAGTGCTTGTAGGTTGGGCATTAGGGTTCCAGCATATTGTCGTGGATGTGTCCTGCCCACCCTTTCCTGCAGTGTGTGGGAGCATGTGGTGGCCTGAATGTTAGTCATGGCAGATTCATAAATATCCATGATGTTTATTGTGCTAAATTACTGCATTGCCTTGGGGAGGTCACTTATTTTCTGCCCCACTGAGCTTCTACACCTGTAAAATGTAGGTTTCAAGTCTTTATCGACTGTAAAGGCATGAAGTGAGGATGCTTCTCTAGTGCTGTTCAGGAGCACTGAGAAAATAATTAATATTACAGTAGTGTGTGGTATCCCTTGATGCTTGCAGGGTGGGAGAAATTTTTTTTCTCACCATTATCTTTGTGGCCTTTTGCAGACACAGAGGTCTCATCAATGAAACACTGCAGATATCACATAATTGCATAAGAAAATCCAAATTCTTTGGGGGATGTTGACTTGCTAATACATGCATGGATTCAAGACATAGACTTATTTTGAGCACAGGTCCTCATGGTCAGGTATCTGGCCTGTCATCTGAAGAGCTAATCCTGAAATTTTGCATCTGGCTAGGTCTCTGTAGTCGATGCTGTGAGAGCATCATGCCATCTCAGTCTCACAATCTTGTCAGGAGAATCAGGGTTTGTCTGGCAGAACTAGCATTGCTTGTCCCTGTCCTGGGAACAACAAAAATTTCCTAAGTATATGGATGAGATTTGAAAGCAGATATGTTCTTTCTGCTGGCAACAAAAAGGGGGATAATCTCAGACACTTCATTATGTACTTAAATCAAGCATTTTACTTCAATGGATCTTCTTTGCACTGGTTCAGTATAACTGAGTTTAGGCAAACATCTCAGTATTTTCTTGAATAAGAAATTTTAGAAGACATCATCTTTTCAGGTAAGCAAAAGAAATCTGTACCACATTCATCATCTTTTCAGGTAAGCAGAAGAAATCCATACTGTGGTTAAGGGATTGAGCATGAGAGCTCTGTACCTTCTAGTAGCATCTGTTGTAATAGGGAAAACATATTTTGAAAGAGAAAAAATATAGTATGCCCTCCTCACACAATTTTTATGCAGGTGTTATAGTCCTCGCTTCTTAAATAATTTCAAACATAGCTTTCTATTAAATCCAAGGTGGAGGCTGAAGAGGTTTGATTGATCTACAAGTCAGAACAAGGTGATAAAGATACAACTTTTTTCAGGCTGGATCTATGAACAAGACTTGTTTGTTCAAGTACAAGCTTCTAAGGGCTACCCAGAGGAAAGGTAAGGCAGATTTTACTCATTTGGATAATGTTAGTGCGACCTTTTTCCCCCTGACTTTCATTCAAAGCAAGATGAGTGTCTCCCTCCTGAGACTTTTAATGACCCAGAACACTCTAGGAATCAGTGCTTGGGTGTAGCATGGTAGTGTTGAACAATGTACCACTTTCTAGGAAGAGTGTCCTACTCATCCCATGCAAATTCAGCAACTAGTAATTTGAGCCTATTTAAGTAAACCTCAAAGAATTGAAAACTCTCTTTCTGTCACAAAGGCAGCAGCTCGTTTTGATGCTCTGCCACAGAGTACCCAACATCCCTGAAAGCTAAAAGACAGAGCCCGACTCTGCTTCAGCCACTCACTGGTAGCTAAATCTCCTAACCTAGATCACTGACATACAGACATCAATACTTTTGAAATGCCCTGATTAATCTCTGTGGCCCACATCCTCTAATACATAAATAGAACCAGCAGAAATGTGCCTGTGCTAAAATGAACATGTCCTTTCATATATTCCCCTGGCCTTGTGCTAGAGAACTCTGCAAACAAACAAACAAACAAACAAACAAACAAACAAACGAGAGGAAAGCTTATTCCACATTACTTTGGCTTTTCTCTACCACTTGCTTGCTGACCTTTCCCTAACCCCCATCACTGACTCCCTTGCTCATCCAACCACATACTGTTCCTGATACCAGATCAGAACTTTCTGCCTAGCATACTCCTTGCAGAATGTTAGTGCTGATTGTTTTCAGAGTCTCTCTGGCAGCTTGATCTACATGCTTATGCACACATCTGTGGAAAGTGAGCAAATTGGAGAAGTCAGGGAAAAGAGAGAGAAGCAGGACTGTTTGGTACTGTTTTTGATAACTGCGCCTCAGCAGCTGTGGCTTTGAATGACTGGTCTAAGTCAGGATCTTGTGTAGCCTGTATTCAAATTTCTTAAGCAGGTACTGCTATCCCAGGGCTCAGAGCACTAAAAACACTGCCCTTGTGAGCTGAGCTTCTAAGTTGTGTGAGCATCTGGATTGAACCCCTGAAGAGGGCCATAGGATCTCCATGCTAAGTCTGGTAGGCCTAATTCCAAGCTCACAAAGCAGGAGGAAAAGAGAAGGTGGTTTATTAAATAGTGTTTACTTGTTTACTGAGTCTTTTTCATTGTGGGAACTTCCCAGCTCAGCCATCTCATCACTTCTGTATCTCAACTCGCCACACCTGCAGCAGCCCTTCCTCCATTGACAGAATAGAGTTCACCCAGGTGTGAGCTGGTAGTTCCGATTTTCCTTGTCTTGACATAAGAAACATGACAGAAGATGTACCACAGGTACTGGATAGGTTTGGCTTGATTTTGCCTCACATAACTTCTGGCATGCTGCATGAGTAGTGGACCTCTCCTCAAGTCATTCCAAGGTCCTGAAGTGCCTAAGCCACGCTGAACAGACTCGAGAGCAAGGCACTCTCCCTTCTCTTCTGCCCATCTATTTCCCTTCCCACTCAGAACTGGTAACAAGGGACACAGACACCTTTGACTCATGTATGGAAATTAGAAGCATTGTCTTACACGCTTTTCCTCTTGGCACTCAAGCAGATGATGAAGCACTTAAACAAGAGACCAAAGAGAAGCATGGTTCATTGTTTGGATTCTGAATATCTTTTTGTCTTTCATGACATTGTTTTATTTGCATCACTGGTCTGTTCAATCTCAGGTAAATGAGGTATTTTAGTTTTATAACTAGTTTTTATTTACACAGAAAGGTTGCTGGCTAGACACTGCAGTCATTTTCCCTCACAGCTCCAAGACCTTAGTGGTTAGTAAAAAAATAGTCAAAGGGCCTTCACATTTGGAGGGTAAATGATTTAGTTTGCCATTGACCTTGTGAACTCACATTTATATGTAGAGAAAGCCATATGAAATCAGACTGCAATATTAATTATCAATGCTACTCTTGTGTTTAAATGAATAAAACAAAATATAAGATCGTGCTAAATCACTTTGGAGTTTCTCTGTCTGTTTCTGGTATCATACATTGGCTTAGATCCCTCCCAACCCCTCTCCTTCAAGAAAGACCATACCAGTGCCGCTGAATACATCTTTTTGCCATGCTTTCTGTGCTAGAACAAGCATTGTTAGAAATTAGATGTTGTGATCTAAATGTAATGTCTTATATATCTGAAAGTTGTCTGTATCTGTTCTGAATATATGTTATCAAGATAACTGTTTCTTCATGCACTGAGTTAGTAAAATGTTTCAGTACTGTCATTAAAAAAATTGCCTGTTTTCTCTCTTCTCTTTCACACACACAGAGCAAAATTTAACTTAGCCATGCATTTTCTAGTAGAAATGCTCCCCAGCTTTCTTTCAGATGCATGCAGTACTTGAGGATGATTTAAAGTAGCGACATTGTGAATGTGATTTTAATTTGTTATTTTACTTGTACTTTTCCTGCATGATGTGAGTAAATGATATGATGTTCTTTTAAAATGGAATCACAGCCAATAAAAAACCCCAGTGATTTCATAAATTGTTTGCAATGCTTTCCTGTGAAATTCCTACCAGGCTACACTTGGAAATCAAAGTACGGTTGCTCATATACAAATAGAACGGTAACAGACTTGAGGAGCAACATGGATATTATTTGAATAAATATGGTCATTTTTTCATTTGTCAAAAACACTATGAGGTTTGATGTGTACAGGTGATTACCTAATTTTAAACAAGTTTTGCTACCAGGAATTAGTTTTCCCTTGGAAGAACCAAACAACACTCCTTTGAAAGAAACAGGCATTTAACTATGATTTAGTGAGAATATGTTTGGATCTTAAGACAAAAAATGTAAAACACTGATTTGCGAGGACACGAAATGTATCTCAGGATCCAGAATTCGTGATATATACAAAACTCTTTGGATGTCAAGTTCTACACAGCTAAGCCTCATTTTACTTGCTCAGGCACAAATCATTAGTTGTTATAGTCAGCATGAAAGTGTTGCATCATGTTAGAAAAAAGTATTCCCATACATCTCATAGGAAAACCTGATATCCTTTTGCCTGCCCTTCCTTAGGAGCATTGCATGATCATTCAGTTTTGTTGGATTTTTTTTAGTAACAGAAGCAGCCACAGGATTGTCACAGAGAATCAACCCATATTATTTACCTACCAGAACACCTACGCAGAATTTGATCCCAACACTGCTAAAACTAACACATGCTAATGCTGCTGCAGACTGTGAGTTCAAGGGCAGATCTCCATGTACTTCAGGTTCCAGGCAAGGTCTGTGTTTGAGGAAGATAACAGCAAGACGATATTTTTCACTAGTTTCCCCAAGAAATAGACAGCTTAAGGGAACCAGAATTATCATATCAATGTTGGGGACTATTCAGGTACTGGAGAAGGAAAGCAGGTGATTTTGACAGGCTTCATTTTGCAATGGAGATAAATTATTCTTTTTAAACAGCTTCTGCTTTCTTATTAAAAACATATATATAGAAGGATAAATCCCAGTGGTTAGGCTGGTACAATCTACCTTTTCCCATTTAAAAAGTACACTTTGTCAGGTAAAATCCTCTCCAGAGGAGAACAAAAAAAGAAATCAGCAGGCACATCATCATTGCCTCTGGAGTAAAAAATTACTCCAGTTATGAAGATGTATTAGTGATTTATTTCTCAGAGACTGATCCTGGAATGCAATGATTAGCCCTACTGCAAGCTCCCACTCTTCACTGGCAGCAGTGGCAGCATGGACTACATACTTGGGGCAGATATTAAACTTCCAAATGAAAATCTGAGTGCAAAGATACCATGGTCTTGATTAAGTTCATTTTAATGTCTTAAAGTAATTTTCTTCCTGAATTGCCATGGATAATCTAGGCTTCATAAAGATCTCTCTGAAAATGTGATTTGAATGGAGGCTATTGAACAACACTGGCACAGTGCTATTCTGTGTACTGGCATCCCCGGAGGTTTGTGGCAACTATAAACATCCCCAGTTAAAAAATTCCAACTGAGATTTTTATTTCTTCTGTAACTGACCCTCCCCTTTCCAGTAAAAAAAGAAAAAAACAAAACAAAACAGCAACACCACCACCAAAAAACCCACCCAAAACCCCACACCAAGAATGGTACTGCATTGGTGTATTCCTTGTTGAAGAGAACACTGCTACAGCCTGTCGCCTGTGATTTTACAGACAGTTTGAGATAATTGGTAAAAGTACGTCTGAAATAGACAAATGGCTGGAACATGTGATGTCAAACACCCATGTTTTCCTAAGCCTTTGGTATTGAGAAGCTGAATTCTGCTAGTGCTGTGAGATGGAAACAATTTTTTCATCTGAGATTTGCTTTTCTCAGAAAACCTATTTTTGTATGGAGGGTCAGATATAACATTGTATTTGGGAAGCTCCAGCTGCAGCAGCTGAGCACATTTTGAATTAGAAAAGGATTTATTTAAACCTTACGTGGTGAACATTTCAGTTGGGCTATGAGAGGTTTAGACCTTTACAAACAACAACTGTCTGATTGAAAATATGGTTCAGTTCTATTGCATTTTTAATAAAAAATTATTTTTAAATTTACATGAAATAGAACATATCTCTCCAATTTGTCAGCTGCTGGTCAAAAGAGTCAAACCCAAGAAAAGGCCAGTCTGCACAAAAAGGAAGAATGTGTACTGAAATGTAATTAAGGTATTAGTACTTCATATTCTGTCTCAATTTTCGCTTTACTGATGCTGAAAATAGCCAAAGTATGCATACAATCACTTCAAATTTGTTTATGTACATCATCAACCTGAAGCCAGTGCATGGCTGATATGGGACTATCAGTGGCTGGACTTCATAGCTGGATAAGCTGTGAATTCTCTGCATATATGAACCCAATATCTAGCAGCTTGCTTTTAAATTATTGAAACTGAGACACCTTTTCAGGTTTCCATATCATATCAAGAGCTGAGCAGATGCTCAACAGATATTCACCCCTCAGCCACAAAGAAACCTCCTTTTTTGTGAAGACTGAGCAGGAAAATCATAGAATCATAGAAGGAAAAACTCTTAAGATCATCAGGTCCAGCCATCAATGTAGCTCCACCACTATGTTTACTATTAAACCATGTCCTCGAGGGCCATATCCAGGCACTTTTTGAACACTTTCAGGAATGGCGACTCCACCCACTACGTCCCTATTCCAGTCTGTTCCAATGTTCTACAATTCTTTCTGGGGAAAAAAAATTTAAAAATTCCTGTTATCTAGTTCAGACCTTTCCTGGGGCAACTAGGGACCATTTCTTCTTGCCCTGTCACTAGCTGCCTGGGAGAAGAGACCGACCCCTGCCTGACTACAACCTTCTTTCAGGCAGTTGTAGAGAGTCAAAAGGTCTCCCCTGAGCCTCCTTTTCTCCAGGCTAGACATCCCCAGCACCCTCATCCGCTCCTGATCAGACTTGTGCTCCACACCCTTCACCAGCTCTGCTGCCCTTCTCTGGACCTGCTCATCCAGGCAATCAATGAAGATGACCAGCCCCAAAACTGAACCCTGAGGAACCCCACTTGTGAGTGATCCCCATCTGGATGCAACTTCATTCACCACCACTCTCTGGGCCTGGCCATCCAGACAGTTTTTTATCTGGTAAACAGTGCACCTGCTCACACCATGGAAATGCGGTTTCACCATGAGAATGCTGTGGGAATCTCACACTAAATCTGAGCATTCTAAAGTGAATGCACTTAGAAATAAATAGATTAATAGAGATTGATTCTCTGAAAAATATCTTGCCACTGAAACTCATCTGGGACACTTGGGGACAAAACCCAGTATTTTCTCTTTCAAAGTACTATTTGAAGAAATTCCAACACATATTGCCAACTGTTAGCAGACAATGAAGTTACAGATAGAAAACCTTTCTTATTTAGGTAATTAAATAAAGAATTGGGTTCCACAGTGCTAAATTGGAATGAGATGCAAGGCATTTGGCGATTTTTCACATTTTGTTATAGTATAGTGTTGGGAAGCTCCTAATGATCTCATCTTTTTACCTAAAAAAAAATCGTTCCTTGTTTGTGGTATTGCAGCCTTTTTTAGTGTGGACATGAGCCAAACTAGCTTAATAGGCTATGACAAAGAGAGGAAAAATAAAATGCCCACAACACATTTAAAATAATGGGCAAGCAGGTGGTGATTGCTCATGGGTTTGGGGTTTTTTTTGGTCAACTCAACACATCTCTGCACTACATTCAGGGGAGAAATATTAGAGTAGAATATCTTAGTGGAAATTTCCTAGGCTGACTATACAAGTTCTCTTATTTACTGTGGTTATGAAGGATAGCTCAGCATGAACACTAAAGTTGTGCACAAGAACAGGTTGTGGATATCCACTTCCCTGCAAAACAACAACAGAGAGCACTTCCCATTGTCTAGTTCACTTGCCTAAGTAGGGAAAGCTAGAGCAACAGAGCTAATAATTTTCACCCACTGGTGAAGTGAGAATAATGATACTGAACCATCCCTGAGCTGTTCCAGCAAGACACATTGTCCTTTACATAAGCAGCCTTCTCTGAGGACTCTTGAAACAGATGTCAACAATATCGAAGAAATGTATGTCAGAAAGACTCCTGGGAATGATGAGATGAAACAGATTAAAAAGACATCACTTACCAAATGTTGCTGCAGGTTATAACACCAAAAAATTAGAACAACTTAGCTGATAGTCAGATATTTTAATATATTAAATGGAAATTTATTTACCTGCTGTAAATTCTACTACATACTTACGCAGTGGAGCACATGGACTGCCCCCTTAAAGAAGCTTAGCAAACAGGGGAGACATAATCAGTTCAATAAAATTAAATGTTTATTGATGGTAAAACTTACCTGTACATGACTTTTTTTCTCTCTGCATGAGCTGATCTAAGCCTCTTTAAAGGTGACCAGAGAGTGATCATCTTACACTTAGAATTTTTTTATTTCTCAAGGGACTACAAGTGTTTTCCACTCAAAAAATTTCTTTCAGTCCTCATTTCCTCTTTTAAATGCTGAGAGAAGACAGACCTGCATGATTCAAGGAATTCAGCAGATGTTGTATGGTTGTTAAATTAAGTCTCAGCAGAAGAAGAATATCAAGTACCTCACCATGAGTTCTTCTTTCAAGTCATGGCCAAGGATCTTCCAGGAAGAGCAATGAGGACAAAATTCTTGGGTTTTTTTCTTTTTTTAAAATTTTTATTTTTAGTCAAAGCAAATAAAGAATAAAACTCTAAAGGCTTTACATACTAATAAATAATGTTAGAGACAATGAAGAGCAAAACTTGTGCAAGACCTCTTCCTGCCTTTTTGCCATTAGTAGCTCTGTGAGGGTCCAAGAGAGGCTGTAGTCAGCATGGAAAGCAATGTCTAGAACTGAACAAAAGCCAAGTTCATTGTACGTGCTGTTTCACAGTCCTGTGACAGGTGACAGGAAGTCTTCAGTGAAGACCGGTTCCTAATGGAAGCAGGCTGGGCTGCATCCAGGGTTTCAGATATCAGGTACCAGCTGCTGTGGAGATAGAGGCACAGGCCTGCCCGAAGGAGCCTACTGTCCTGTGCCAGAATACTATTGTCTGGTCAAGAGAGCAGAAAGGAGTGAGAGAGAGAGAGAGAGCATTGCACTGAGAAAGTGATTTACTGTGCTAAAACACATTTCTCCATTGATGACTATAAAAGACCTCTTAAGCCCTTACTACCCTGGCTTGTAAATTCCTGGCTTGCTTCTCTCCAGAGTACACAGATTTTATGACTAAATAAAAGCAAAAGGTGTGAGAAAGGTCATAAACACATACTAATAGTGATGTAGCATGTTATGGAACAGGGAATGGCTGCTCAGCAAGGCCGAGGGACCCTTGAAATATTCTGGAGAGACAAGGCTAGGGTAGATGCCTCTCCTTTCTGTGGTTTCTGAGTCTCTGCACAGTCATTCTTGGCATTGCTCCTATTTGCTGACAATAAAGGACTTGCAGTTACCAGGGGAAAGTTTTCATAAACCTGGGAAGCTCAGGGCTTGGCTATGGAAATATTGGAAGAGCTTCCTAGAGCTGCAGCATTGTCTGTTGATCTCTCATGTCAACTAATCTCTGCCAGAAAATATATTTGCCTTCCTTGCCTAGCAGAGAAAGCTGTTTCTTGCTCTGCCTAGTGACCACAGTGCAATACATGGCCTACTCCAAATCATAGACCTACACCCCACATAATTGGCTTTCCAAACCTCTCTCCTTTTTACCTGGAAAGAGAAAGGATGAGACATGTCCAGGTGAAAACATTTTTGGCCAGCTCTGCCCTTGCATTAAATGACTCATATCTCTATTGCCATGTTTGCAGGATTCATTGCTTCTGTGTCTGTCTGTTGATGTGGAGCTGGGACTTCTGCCCTCACCACCACCAATTCACATGATTAGTAGCTTCTTTGTTCCCTTGTCCCTTAAGCCAACCCTATCAGGCATGCTCGAAGGTTTTCCCAGGCAGAAAAGAAGCTGTTGAGGATTAAGTCTCAGGCAGTGGAGCAGACTGTTCAGCCTGGCCTTCAATGGCAAGTTGGCAAGCTGATGTCCACATTTGTTCTGAGAGACCACTCCAGAAACTGCACACTGTGCCAGCAAGTTCCCCAACTCTCACTGGAACACAGAAGGTCAGTGACAGCATACAGCATCTTCATGCTTTGCTTTCTGCTTCCATACTTCTTTCCTTCTGCCTAATGGCATCCTGGTTATTTGGTTACCAATATGTTTGTCAAGAACTTGGGGCCTTCTCCAACTTCTGGATATTAGTGGGCCAAAAAGGGAAATTTGAAATAGATCTTTTCCCTCAAATAGGACACCTGAGCTCTCACTGAGCTTCCTCACTTTTGGGTAAAAATGCCAGGAGATTCCTTTTGCCTAGCAGCCTAAGATTTGTTTATTGTGAGTGTTAGTCTTAAGAACCATATTTCTCTGCTAGGCTTGCTCCATTTCTTTCCCAAGAGTGAGAGCTTCACCCAGGCTCATGCAACATTTTTAAGGGCAGTCACCATGGAATGTTTAAATAGGAAAAATAACAGCAACATCTGTAAGATTGTATTTGGAGATAATGCACATCCACTTTTCCCCAGTGTGTTGCTGTTTGGCAGAGAATGTCTGGCTCTGGTCCACTCTAAGTCTCTGCAGGCATTTAACAGTGCTCTGGTTCATTAATTGGTGAAGACTAAAGCTTACATCTTTCACAGACTGCCTTGCTATTGCCAATAGACTTTGTCAGTTGACAGTGAAGAAACTCTATTTATGTTTCTCCAAGGAAGACCTTTGTGTTCTTGGGAGGGGAAAAAAAAGCAGTACCTCTCATATTCAAGAGGATTAACTATATTAAGCTTTCCATGCTATTGGGATGGTATATGTGATGAAAAATTACAGCTCAACAAGAAATTTACCCGTATTAATAACCCAAAGATGGCTTGGCTGTTGGGAAATTAATTTTAATTGATTCATCAAACAACAGACACTTTCTACCATTTCTCAGTGGGATCAGAGATACTTATCTGACAAATCTCCAATGCCTAAAAATTTGAATTCTCTAAACAAAAATGCACTGTATCCAAAGCCAGGTCTTTAGGTTCAAAGCAATTGTGAGTGGCACTGAGGTCACGTGAGCAGGCATCATCTCAACATGACTATGTTAGTCTTCCACCCTCTGAGATGAGACTTATGAAGAAACACATTCCTGCAGGACCATGGGTACCATGCGACTTGTGCCAAATAGAGGGTGAAAGGTTAGTGCCTGCACAGCAGCAGTGTGGGCAGAATGTGGTACAAACAACATTGAGATTAGAGAAGAAAAGGGAGGACCAGACAGTACTGGGAAACTACTAGCTTTTGCAGTCTAACTGCTAAAGGCAAATTACCTTCCAAGGACATGTTGCCAGTGAACATATCCCAACTGTGTCATGAGGCCTTGTGAAAGGATAAGGCAGAAGATGAATGGCTATAGCAAGCACCGAGACTGGACTCCGCAGAGAAGGGGCTCCCTCCATAGCTCCCTCCTCCTAATCTCCCCTGGTGGTGAGGCTTGCTACGGAAACGTCTTTTAAAGAAGAAAATACTATTATGTCTCTGTGAGTCACCAGATACAGCTTGGCTCTTCTTTGGCAAGAAGACCTTGAAAAACCAGAGCAACCAGATGTCCTTATTTGAAGTAGCAGATGTCTTCCAAAAGAATATGAGATGGGATGGAACACAGGAAAAGGAAATTCAAAATAACTCAGTTACTCCTTCCTTGAAGTCCTGCACATTTTCTATGGAACACAGGAAAAGGAAATTCAAAATAACTCGGTTACTTCTTCCTTGAAGTCCTTCACATTTTCTGTGAACTCATGCTCTAAAGCTAAGAAAAAAGGACAAATTGAAGCCCCAGTCAGCAATGTTTCTCATAATTTCCACAAAACCACATCTATCAATTTACTTGGCAGTTACTCACCAATTTTCTCTTAAAATCAAGCTCAGCCATAAAGCATAGGATGATTTCTAATAACATTGTATGTAAAATGGTAAAAATTAAATGAATAGGTTTTTCTTTTTAGCCTCTGCCTTAGACGTCTTCCACATACAAAACATGCCATAATAGGCAGTGCTTTTTCACAGTGAGAGTGTTGGGTAGAACATCATAACTAAACTGTGTCCACTCTACATGAAAATAACTTTTAAATGCAGTAGTCACTACCAAGTACTGATATTTTAGCAGCAATCAGCACAGAAAAGAGTCCAATGGGGCCACAGCATTCAAGGCAGACATTATGTTGAACTGTAGCATTACCGCTTACCCATACTTTAAAGGAACACCGGTTACTTTTGAGGTTGGACAAAAGTTAAACTGTTCAGCAAAAAAAAAAGGGGGGTGGGAGGGGTGGGGAAAGGCAGGACAGACCAACAAATTTGGTCTGGATTTAATTGCAGTCACGGGTTTGAGGATGAAAAGCTGCAGGCGAGTGACATTTGTCACTGTCAGGGAACTGTGTGAAAATAACAATTACAACTGATGGGAGCAGTGGATGAACTATTCCACAGCAATAAACTCAGCCCTGAAAACCTCCCTCCCATAGTAAGGACAAGAACTGAATAAATACCGTGGAGCTAATAGGAAGCTGCAGATGAGAGCACTTGTCAGAGCTGGCTATGAGTGAGTCTGACCTATTCAAATTGCCCAGAAAGTCCACAAGGCATATGAAATTCCTGGGAGAAAAGGCTGCTATAAAATGTGCGATCAGTCAAACACACAGAGATACACACAAATGCCAGAAAAAATATCCCAGCCCACTGAAAAATCTGCTAAAGTTATGTCACAAACACTGAGTTCTTGCTAGCAAAATTCTCCTTTCCCATTGACAAATATGAGTGCTTATTTTTCCTTGAACATATTTCTTGGCTTTGAGACCTGGCTAGTAAAAAGTATCATTAAAATAAGATGAAGATTTAGTATTTGGTGCTTCATCCTGCTCTTAGGATGCTCTGTGGCTGAGACAAAACCAAACAGAACACTGGAGTGACAGAGAAACAATGCTCTCTTCTTCCTGCTCTGGGGAAAACTAGCTTGTTCCAGCAGTGGTGAATTGGATACCAGAGGAGGAATGCTGGAGTGTCACTAGCTTGAGAAGAACTAGGTGGACTAGGAGCTAGGTCACCAGAACAGGCTTGGGTGGCTTTTCTCTGCCTCTTCTTTTTGTTTACCTTCACCTCGAATTTTGTTTACTTTCACCTTGCATTGATATTTTTTTCAGGTGCTGTGTGCCACTGTGGCTTCAGATGTCTGGGACTATGAGATGTTCCTAGAATATAAATCATGATATAGATATTTATTTACATTGAAGAAGAAAACTGCCAAGGCAGAGCTGAACCTGCTTTAAAAATAAGACAAATTGAAATCCATAGAAACTGGATGTTTCTATTCTATGGCATGGCTTATTAGATTCCACTTGCAAGGAAAAAGCAACCATCTGAGACTCCAAGGAGATTTCCTTCTGCAGAAACTACCAGAAAGAGGCTGTTTCAGACTGAAATCTGCATGAATTATAAATGCAAAATATATGAGGGTATCAAATTTTTAAAGCTATTGAAATGCTCAAGGGGATGCTTCCACATCTAGAGAAATGTTCTCCCATCTTTATGTTACATGCTGGAAGATGGGACTTGTACAAAAGAATAAGCATTAAATTTAAATCTATAATCAATAAACATCAAGACTTTTTTTAAAAAAAGAGAGATCTACAGACAATAAAAAGCTTTTCTGACAAAACTTGGGCAATACTCAGTTTTAATCACATGTTTATTGTGCATTTCAATGTGCTGCATGTTAAGAAATGACGGTGCTATTTTAAATTGATGAGAATACCAGAATAAAGATAGAGTCACACAGCTTAACTGCAGCAGAGCAAAGAGAGGATCATGAGTTAATGAGCTATAGAGTATGGAGTGAGAAAATGGAAATAGAAAAACACTTGCATTTTTAATGATGCAGAAGGACAGTAATTTATTGAAATTTTCCTCTTACTAATTGGTTTGTATTTAATTTTTGTGTCAAATATTATTTTTGGAGGGTGATACAATTTATAAACTTATGTATATAAGTAAGGTAGTAAGGTAAATTATATAAAATTGAAACCATCTCCAAACTTTGTAAACCTTGCATAAATTTCCTTCCAAAGCCTTTCTAAGTGTGGCTTATGATGTTAACAGATTCCATGGTGGAGTTTAGTAGAAGAGTATTTTTCCATGGTTTTGTGCATTAACTGAATTAAAAACATGAACAAGTTTATAGGGGTTAAAAATACTATTAATCTCTGTTGCTACTAAGTGCTTGCTCTAAGCTTCTAATCAATTAAGAATTCTAATTGTTCATTGCTTTTCAGAGCTGCCTTTCGCAAAAAAAATTTGCTGGAGGATTGATACTGTTCTTACGTTCCTTACCTTGTCTGTACAGCTCTGAACTCCTGCTTCAATAGCTCTTACCCTGCTGCCTTCAGGTCTGCTATGTGTTCCTTCTGAATCCCTTTTCAGTCCTTCTTCCTCAAGGATAAAGCCTGATGGCTTACTAAAAATCCAGTTTCTGTCATTTGCTGTTCCCTCCCTCCTCCAGTCCTAGTTTGCAGAGGATTTAACATTGCTTTGTGTTCATGCCAGGCTAAGTAGTGCAGACTACTCCAATTCTGTCTCAAACAGTACCTGTGCTCGGTTCTCATCCCACAACAGAGGGAAGAAGAGGAAGTTCTTGTAAAACAAACTAAGATGGCATGCTGTCAAATTCGGATGAGCATCATTCCCAAGCTAATCTCACCTATCTGAGACAACTTTCTGAGGATACAACGAATCACTACACTCCTAGTATGGGAAAAGTAATTCCAGCTGAGCATTTACTTCTTAGAATGAATGGGTTTCAGCAGTGGCCGTCCCACAAAGATGAAGGTGCTCTAAGAACTAAAGTTTTAAATTGGAGTTTAAAAGGTGTTACTTCAGCACAGATGAGAACATTTTCTGCAGGTTCTCAGCTATCTGTGGAGGGGCTTTTTTTCTAATTGTACTTCTCAAGAAAATGGTTAGTAAAAGCTGACATCATTTAATTGGCTGAAAGTAAGTTCATATCATTTAGGAAAGACATTGGTTTAATCTGCCTTTTTTTCTTTCTTAATTAAATTTGTCACAGTGATATATTTGCACTATTAAATCTTCTTGAATTTGCAAGAAGATTTAAAAACCAATATATTTTTAGAATGACTCATTTTCAATCAATCATCTGAATGGGCCTGCCAGGAGAAAGCAGGCTATGGAAGGCACAACAGGGAAAGCATTCCCCCAGAAGAAAATAAATATGGTTTTATGAAAAGTGTACAGTGTTAATCCTCCAACTCAGCTATAGTAAGGTAAAAGTTAAAGCTGAAAAGTAACTTAAAATGTCTTAAGACCATCAAAGGAAAGGATATTTTCATTGTCTGATAAAAGGGGTTTTTTTAAACCTAGATAGTTCTCAGAACAATGGACAGATCCCTTTGCTTTCCAGGTCTTTCATCCAAAAAGTGGAAGATAATCCAGAATGACTTTTGTAAGTAGTTCAATACTGAGTATTCAATACTGAGTTCAGTCAATACTGAATGCATTGTCCAACACCTCTGAAAAACTGTTCCCTGCCATTAGTCACTTATCTTCTGGAAACTGAAGACCAGTGCATATTGTATTTCTGTTAACTTGTTTTCCATGGACTTAATGTAAAACAGCTGATCTAGCTATTGCATTGTGAAAAAGAGTTTTTAACTTTGGATTTCCTTGTTCTATTTTCATCCCTTAACTAGATGAAATTTATGTTTGTTCTCCCTCACTGACACCCTACTTCTTGCTTACAGATGTGGAGAAAGAGCGAAAATCCACCATTTTACAGTAGTGTTTAGCTTAATTTCTCTCTTGTTTCACACCTTTTCTCTGAGTGGTAGCACTGAGATTTTGAATGAAGGCTTAACAGATTTTTTCAGACAAGGTAATAAAAAAAATAGTGTCAGCATTTCTTGGACAGCTTTGAAAATTGCAGCCTTGAAATGCTATTCAGAATGGGCTAAAACCGCCTCCAGGTATTTTTGTTGATGGTAACATGAAGTTGCCATTTCACATTAGTGCTTTCTTTATAATTTGCATTTATCTGTGTCCTTTATAGGTAAAGTGAAACAATGAATAATCTGTTTCTATCAAAATCAAAGCATTTTCCTTGAAGACATGGAGTATTCAAAGGACCAGTGAGGAGAGAAGAAAATTCAGCTTTGAGTCTTGTATTGTGCTCCAGCTGAATTGAAGCCTCAGTTGTGGAATTCCTTGATTCTTTCCCTTTTTGAGTCCTTTTCAATAGTTCCTTTTGGGACAGCCATCATGATGACCACAGTGCATTTCTATGTTGTCTATGAATTTCTTCTCTTCCTGCTAATGTGGCTGCTTGCATTCCTGTAAGATGGAGTTTCTTAGGAGAGACAGATGTTTTTGACCCAGCAGGAGCCTAACAAGTAAAACTACAAACAGACAGGCTGTAAGAAGATTGTGACCAAAAGTTGACTGTATTGCACAGCAACTGAACTCTCTTCCTGGGTTTCTTCTCATAGCAGCCACAGAGACTAGAGAAAAAGAAAGACACTCACGGTATTCCCCAGGCCAGCACTCTGGGCAGAATATTATCTATGTGGATGTTAAAATAAAAATACTTGTGGTTATGTGATGCAGATCTAGACAAAGACAAGGGCTGTTGTGATGTGGTCTGAAAATCAAGGCATTTCTTGTGATTTGTGTGAGCTTTGCCCAGTTCCTTCTGACAACGTTTTCAAAGTACATGTTCTTATAGTGCAGCTGCTTATCAAGGATTATCTTGTATTCAGGCCACACAGAATAATGCTGTGAACAGGATTACAGAGCATGGACCCTTCTACCTGATAGAGGAAAAATCCTGTCTTAGTTTAGCATAGACTACTAACTAGGCCTGCTTCTTCAGGCAGATGAAGTTTCTTCCTGGTCTTTCTGTTTCTATTGTTTATTCCCCTTCATTAATTTGGTATCCTTTTGACTAACAAGGATGAATAACATCACAACCAAAACCTTATGCAAGAGTCCAGGTTTTGTACATGGTTTTAATAGTGGTACAGAGCAGGCAGATCCACCACTACATAGGAAATAAAATTCAAAAATTAATTTTGAGATACCAGCTTTTATAAAGATTGGTACTTAAAAAGCACTCATGGAAAATTGATTGCTTAGTTCATCTTGTACAGAATACAGCTAATTCTTTGACCCTTACAGCATTACATTCAGAGGCAGTGAAGTGTAATTCTAGACTAAGTAGTGAGGTCATTTGCTGACATTAATATCATTGTGGCTTGCTCTGATCTTTCAGTACAGGGAAGTACAGCTGTAGCAGAATTCTGATCCCTTCCTTGAGCAAATATTAATTGCTTTATTCTCTGGAAAATGTAAGGTGGAGTCCCTGCTAAACTGAGCTTTTACAGGCTTTAGGGCCTTAATCATTTTCATGTCAGTTTGGGAAATCTGACACTTTTCTGTCTGCAATATTATTGTTTCCAGGGGTATGTACACATCGGTCTACCACTAAGGTTGTGACAATAATCTAAAGGATTCTTTCTTCTTCAAATCCAAGTACGTACTTCAGTTTCAGTTCCTGAACAGGAACAGCTCAGGTATGAGACTTTTGAGAGTACTCATCAGGATCCATATATTTCTTAAAGTTAATATACAAAAAGAAACAACCTGCTACATCAAAGTAATATTAAACACAAACATTTTGGAAGCATAACTGAAGAAACTGCTGCTGCCACCTGTTCCTGCTAAGTTGCCTAAGGACTTACTGTCACAGAATTTCACAGGAAAATATCTCAAAGATATTGGTCTCAGAGGGCCTGTGCCAAGCTTTATAGGGAACCAAATGAATTAATCACATTAGCTCACACAAAAAGACTCCATCAGATATTTATCCTTGTAAATCCCAGTTGTGCTGGATAATAAATTATCTCAGGGATGCTGCTATGCTCAACAGGACCATTGCACGCCAAGTGGGACGTCTGCTGCCAAATTCAGGGTTATGATACATCTCCCACTGCTTCAGTTCATTCTTCTTGCTTGTAGCGGCTTCTGCTTAAAGCAGATCTGTGGGCAAGGAGAGGTGGCTTGGAGAAAAAAGAAGTCCTTCATTCCTGGATAGCCTGTTGACGTTTTCGTTTTCCAGTTCCATAGTGGAAGAAGATGGGCTTGGTGACCCCATGTTGAGTGACATTACACCAGGGATTCATTTTCATGCAGGCAATAAGAAGCAGTGGGCAATTATCCCCTGATTCCTGCATGGGATACCACTGGACCTTACAAACCTCAAACATCAAAGGCATCTGGTCAGGCTACCTCCCAGATTCCAGTAAAAGGGCATGTATTATATGCAATGCTGAGCACAAGAAGGAAGACACTGGAGGTTTCACTCAAGACATGAAAGCCTGGTAGAGTGCCTTCCTAAGTGAAGCTTGAACCTGGGGACAAGAGAATTCACCTTGGAGCAAAGGCATATTGATCTAAGTACCTTTCAGGTCTCCTTTAACTGGTGTCTATGAAGATGGAGCAAGTCAAAGAACTACATGAGGAGCTGCGGTGCCCAGAGATTATTTTCTGAACCATCCTGTGGCATTTTTTTAAAAATATGGATATTCTCCTCATAACTCATTCTGCTGAAATAAACTGGGACCTGCACTCTTCCAAAAATTCAGATGCAAGACTGTTGAGTGCATGCATTATTGTTTGGTTTAGCACTGTAGGTAGTTTGGTTAGCTCAACAAAGTAAACCCCCAGGAAAGGCCCTTTCACTTCAGCAGCTTTATCCCAGAAACATCAATGTCTTTGGAATGCTCTGAACTCATTAAAAACATTCACTTTAGAATGAAAGAATCTCCTGGATTTTAGAATAAATAGAGAGAATCTTATCAAAGGCAGTGAGAATTCTTCCACAATACTTCTTACTCTCTTCTGAGTTTTCTGACAAGATGAAAGAACATGAAAAGGGAATGTGCTTGTTGCAGTTTTTCAGTAGCAGCATCAAAAACGTTCTTGTTCTTTTGGTAAATATTTCAGCTTTATTTTGGTAAATATTTTATGCCATTTGAGGGTTTGCTGTGTCCTCTTTAGTGAGGAAACATGCCAGTCAAAAGTTTCTTTTTCCCATAAATTAGAGCAAAATTAAATTCCCCTCTGGAAGCTTACAGGGAAAGAAAATGCTAATTTCAACAAGACATTATTAAAAAACCCAAACAACCTAATACTTAATTCTTTACTGTTGAGAAGAAAATAGTCTTTTTTTTTTCCCAGGCAGCTTCATTAACAGGGAAAGCTAAGAGCAAACACAAAAATCAAAACAGAAATGACCCTCTCAATATCTGCTAATGGTCCACAGGCCAGTACCTGCCTTCTCCCATTTGAGAGAAGGCCCTAGTAGAGATATGAGAGAAAGAAAAATAAATTGTTGTTTTTCTAGAGGGCTGTTTCAATATGCAATATAACTGGTACAGTGTTCCACAGCACACCTGACAGACACACTTGACTAGCTTGCTCCAAGTTAATTTTCATTTACGCACTTTATTTACCCATTTATATACCCATTTACCCATAAGATACTGCTTGCACAGACACAATCACTTATTTTCTACTGTTGCCACCATCTAGCCCCAAATGGGTGATTTATGGCCATCTAATTGGCACAACTGTTAGCTGTTTTTATCACAATCAGATAGCAAGACTCAACTGCACAGCCAGTACATCCCAGCCTCATTATATGACTTGCACTGTGCATTGTTCCCTGATTAAAGGTAGGTGAACTCTTCTCTTTCTTGGACCAATTCCTTTTGGCAGGAAAGCATGCTTGTTTTCTGTCTCAGTGTGATTATATGTAACACACTGCCTGGTTGACCTCTCATTTTGACTGTTCTGTACCTTCAAGAGACATGGAAATCCTGGTGATTTATGTTGTTAGTAGGAGAACAGTGTTCAAAAGACATAGTTACATGAATAGCATTTTGTTTTAATAGTATGAAAGAGAAGAAGAAATCAATCTCACTATTTTTTAGCTACTTGTGGTCAAGAATGTTTTGATTGCATGTTTCTCCCAATAACAAAGTCATAAAAAAATTCTGAAGTTTTTAGCAGAAAATATTTTCCATAAATAGAAATCTGTTTTTCATTCAGAAGCAATTTTTACCAGGAAATACAATCACTTCTGCTGCAAAACTAAATTCCTAAAATGTTCAAGGTTTTCAAATTCATCCATCTCAAAAATGTTGGTGCTTCATCGCATTCCATCACAAATCTGTGATGCCATTTTTTCCCACACGTTAGCCGAAGCACAGCATTAAGTTAGAGGTGGTTTAATTACCTTCATGTTCGTATCTTCTTAACCTTTCTATTAACTTTATATACGTATGGACGCATTCCATTAGTGCTAAAAAATGAACAGCTGTAAAATTAATGAAGTTTTCGTGACTAGGTCAACACATCACATAGCAAACACTGATCATTCTACCCTGTTTTCTTTAGAATTGCGTATTTCAAGACCTTCTTCAGCTCTTTATCCCTGTGAATTCTAGCTGTCACTAGAGTCCTGCCATTTTGCCTTCTTTCCTAGAAAACGTCTTCAGCATTACCTTCTGAACTTACTGTGCTTTATTAGCACTGCCTACCACATGAATGCTCCGAAGTGCCTTGCCAGTGCTGAACGTAAATAGCCCATTATAATCGGAGTTCTGTCCCAAACTGCGTAAACTTGTTTGTTGTGAAAGGTTAAACATACACAACCAGGGAGTGCTGGACATCTGCATATGCTTGTGTAATGCACTCAGCCAGAGAAGCGCAAACCTCTCTTTATGTACGAACATTGGATCCATATTCAGTTGCAGAAACAAACAGTGTAGAACTGTAGGACTTTTTTCCTCCCCCTTAATTTTTCTACCTTTTATGACCAAAGGTGTCTGGGTTTTTGATGTGTTGAGCCTGACAAACAAATAAATGACTTCAATACTCTCTTTGATTGTGCAATCTTTTGATATTAAAGTCAAACTTCAAAGCAAACTCATAGCTTAAAAATAATGTTTTGAATCTTATAGGTACTCTTTCCCTTGACTTTTTTTTTCTTTTCTAAACAATGATATTTGTCAATTAAGCATGAAGATGGTTTTACTCCTTGGAAACTGCACTTTTCTTACAATAAGACTTTTTGTTCACCAGTAATAAACAGAACACCTCACATTTAGTTTGATGCTAAAGATAGTCTAACAGTCCCACATGGACCTAATCTGCAAGGCAGGACTCTCTGTAACTCCAAAATTTACTTCTCAATTTCCTCCCTTCCTGTTGAAGCATGCTTGGTAAATTTGTCCTCAGGGAACCTGGAATGGAGCTTGTCTTCACAGAATTTATGAAGAAATATGATAAAGTGGAGCATTTTCAAAATAACTCCTTTTTTCTTCTATTATGATATTGTCATCAAGAACTGTTTTTCCTTCCTGACACATTCCCACCCAATTGCTTTGGAGTGAATGGAACAGAATGCATAAATTCTTGGCAATAACCAAGGGCTTGATGGAAGAAAAGGAGTAGAATCAGAATTTTAAAAAAAAAGGAGAAGAAAGGGAAAAGCATGAACCCTTCAGGGCTGTAGACTGCAGGAAGAGGAGAGTCCTGAAGGCCTCAAGTATGAAAAAAAGAGTTTTCCTTAGTCTTGCTTCATTCTGTCCTTGGTCTCACCCTGCAAAACTGCAGAAAATTTAAGACTTCCTAAAGACAAAGTCAGGACCATAGACTCAGGTTTCTTTTGGGTTTTTTTCTGACAGAAGACAGAAAATGAAGTGCCTATTGGTTGAGCAGAAATTTACAGGTTATAATTTTTCATCATATTCTCCAGACTAAAACCAAATAATCTGGAAGTTGTTGAAAGCAGAGGCACCAGCTATCAGTGGTGAGACATGCTGAAGGAAGTAAAGAGAAGTCCCAGGAATGCAGACTGCCTATGCCAATGAAGAGAAGTTCTAGGAGAGGAGACATGAAGCTTTGTACAGAAAACTGAGGCAAAGCCGAATAGGCTAGATTCATAGAATCATAGAATATTAAAAGCTGGAAGGGACCTCAATGAGCATCTAGCCCCAATCCCTGCTGCCTTGGGCAGAAACATCTCTCACTCTATCAGGTTGCTCAAACCCTTATCCAGCCTGGTCTTCAACACTGACAGGGTTGGGACCTCCACAGCCTCCCTGGAAAATCTGTTCCAGTGTCTCACCACCCTCAGAGTAAAGAATTTCTTCCCAATATCTAAACTAAATTTCCAATTTTTCAGTTTGTACCCATTACTCCTTGCTCTAACACTATAGTTCCTGATGAAGGATGCTCTCTGGCATGCCTGTATGATCCTTCAGATGCTAGACGGTTGCTATGAGGTCTTCACACAACTTTCTCTTCTCTAGGATGAACAGCCCCAACTTTCTCAGTCTGTCTTCATAAGCAAGGTGCTCCAGCCCTCTTAGCTGATTTGTGGCCCTCCTCTGGACCTGTCCCAACAGTTCCATGTCCTTCTTATGCTGGAGGCACCAGAGCTGGATGCAGTGTTCTAGGTGGGGTCTCACAAGAGGTGAGTAGACAGCCAGAATCCCTCCCTCCTGTAGCTGTGTCTGGGATTGCCCTGATCCAGGTGCAGGACCTTGCACTTGGCCTTGTTGAATTTCGTGGAGTTTGCACAGACCCACCTCTCCAGCCTGTCCAGGTCCCTCTGTGTGGCATCCCTTCCCTCCAGTGTATCGACTGCTCCACACAGCTTGGTGTTGTTGGCAAACTTGCTGAGGGTGCTCTGGATGCCACTGTCCACGCTGCTGGCAAGATGTTGAGCAGTGTCAGCCCCAGTACTGGCCTCTGAAGGACCACTGGTCACTGGTGTCCACACAGAAAATGAGGAGTTGACCACAACTCTTTGCATGTGGCCATCCAGCCAGTTCTTTACCCACCAAGTTCTCCATCCTTCAAATCCATGTGTCTCCAATTTGTGGACAAGAATGTTGTGTGGGACAGTGTCAAACACTTTGCATCTTGTCTCTAACTTCCTGTGTGCACTCTCCAGAACCCATTAAACAAACACCAGTTGGCTTCACATTCAACACAGTGCTGCAAAATGAGGACAGGACTCTTCCAATTCAGACTTAAGAGTGTTTTTTCCAAGCAGGCATGCTGTAAATGCTTACCAATTTTCAATAACAGCAAAAAGCATCTTATATATAATACTGCTTCACCAAAAGTAGCATTGTAGGAGAATGATCTCTGTCATAATGTAGATCAGTTACACTTACATCTAAACATTACTTGAGTGCCAGTTAGGGGTCCTTTCTTGTCTTGTCTACAAAAGAGGTTAATTCTACAGAGAAGTAGCTTCCGAATTAAAAACACATATCTCCAAACTTGCTTGAATCAAATAAGCCACACAACATCAGTCAGCTAAGTATACACACGTATCTGCTGCCTATTCCCTACACAACACAGATGTCTGATGACCAGAATCTTAATAAAAGTCCTCAAGCAGGCCATCTGGATGAATCCCCACACTCATTTCAAAGAAATGAAAAGGTCAGCTTACCATCTCTTTAGACAAGTGGACATGACCCTGCTGAGTATGACCTCATTGTCTCTGTATTCTTATTCACATGAGCAGAAGCTGACCTGATTGAAGAGGTCTTCTCATATGCAGTCATTCCTGATCATCACTGTGGTATGTACTGATCAGAACCATTAGGTCAGAATTCCTAAACAGGGAAGTACATGGCATAAGAAGCTGCGCCAGTCACTTTCACTAAGAAAAAAAAATTTTTATGGTAATTCATGAAACTGTAGTATCTGCAGACATGATGGCAGCTAGGAAATGAGCATTTGTAGTGGTCAGGTACTGTCACTCATTCCTCTGCCCATTATGTACCAAGCCAGTGGAAATTTATTTCACATCCAGTTTGATATGTAATGACTAATCTCACAATAAGAAAACCCTGTTGAGCAGTAGGCATCTTAAACTGTTCTATAGCTCAGTTTTGCAATTAATGCCAATTCTCTCATACAAGACTTGTAAGCCATCTGTGCTGTCACTTTGTGGGTGTTTACTTTTTAAGATTGGCCCAACAACAAGACTGGTTTTTAATTTTCTTACATTAATCTGAAAAACTGCAAACATTACTTCTCCATCAATGTCATAGTCCTAAACTGCTTCCAGTTACTCTGATTAAGAATTTATAACTGAAGATCCACAGTCTGCAATATGCATTAGCCGGAAACATCACATTGAGAGAGATATACAAAACGGTTATGCCATCAAGCCGTTTAAGATATTTAGCTGTCTTTAGAGAGTAACTACATAGGACTACAGTCCTAGAGAACTGACTGGACCTGAGTCTGTAGCCTAGAAACATGATACCAAAAGAGCAACAACATCAGAAAAAGAAGTGTACTGTCAGAATTCTCTAGGTTGTCTTATTTTCCCATCTACTTCTTGATCATATCAGCGCACATCCTAAAAAGGGGAAAGCAGGTAATAAAGCAACACAAAGGGAATGCAAAATGGTGAGGGTATGTTCTTGTCTTACCTCTCAGAGGTCTGTTCTACTAGTCTGTTATGACCTTACCAATCACGCTCAATATTTGGCTCATCAGTTCCTCACATTTCGCATTTTTATAGCATCACAGCTGCATTTTTATTGGTAATCTCATCTTCAGGAGAATTTTCTTTCCACTGATGGAAGTCTTCACAGCTGTGGAGAAAAGTGCAAACATTTACTACAAATGTTACCCTAGAGGCTCAAAAGCTACAATTCCATGATATAAACAGGGAGGAATATGTATGAGACACATGAGAAAGCAATGAGAAAATATTCTTTAAGAACAACAGAATATTTAAAAGCAAAGTATAGATCTGTTACTATATGGGAAAAAAAAACCAAAAGGTGGGTGATACAAACAAACATTGCAATTCTTTTTCTCTCTAATCTTAATTAAACTGTCACCAGACAACATTACAATGCAAAAAAACCACACTGACTAAGGTAAGGAAAAGAACAGGATAAAAACACTGTGAAAAGTGAAGAAAACAGCCAAAGTAATCATAAAGATTACAATTTCTGAGAAATAGTAGTGGAAATGTGAAGCCCATGTGAAAGTGCAGGGCAAACATACATCCGCTTTTGTAAAAGGGAAAAACTGACCCTGTGAGAGCTCTGAGGTAATCACTCTAACTTTAGCTGCAGAAACCACAGAATCTGGGACTAAATAGAGCTCACTGTAGAGGAAAGGAAGATAGAGACAGGAAGAAGGCATTTGTCAAAGATGGAGTAGCTGGCCTCACTTGTAAAGGTACACTCAGTGGGTGTAATACATATCAGTTTCAGTAAACCTGCACATCACTTCCTTATTAGCACACAATGAACTTATGGTTCTAGGGAGCTATCTAGGGAACAGAGAGCTGGCTAGGTGGTGTTTTTCTCTTTGTTTCTTAGAAGTCACTTGAAATAGTTATTGAAGATTCACTGTAATTTGTGGGGAGAGATGCAAACTGGTTCCCATGGGGTCTGTCCTGTGCCTTCTGTTATTCAAATGTTTCATTAATAATAACTAGGAAGATTAAGACTAAGTGCATTTACAGTATTTTCAGATGACACAAACTGAAAGGTGCACTCAGGAGGACTGGAACAGAATTCAAAATGATCTCTACAAATTGGACAGATGGCCTGGGGTCAACAAGATGAAATGCCACAGAGACAAGTGAAATATTTTGAGGGGAAAAAACCAAATGTCACATATGAAAAAGGCAACCAGATGGTTGTTAGGGGTTTGACGGTGAAACTAACTCACAAAGAGCAGCAAGATTCCGCTGCACCTCTTTTGGGATGTGTAGTAGAATATTGAATAGACACTGTAGGGGAGAGGAAAGGGTTTCAGCTGCAGTACTGTGTCCAGAATGGACCACTGTATTTTGAGAAAAATGAATTATTGTCTGGATTAGTTCTTGTCTGTAAATATGACTTATGAGATATTACAAGACATTGCAGTCCTCACTTGGCCTCCAGCTGAAGTCATGTAGCAATCCACAGGTATAAGACTTGATAAAATACAAGTATTCTGCTTCACTAGATTGTATCTCTTTGGACATGATTTAATATCATTGATCATTTTAGTCTTGCAGCTAGCATAAGGATGTCTTTAGGTTTCAAGCTTCAAGATATTTTTATGAAACCTGGAAGGCCTTTATTCTGCATCCCTCCTCCCCTCCCTCCCTCCCTCTGAGTCTTGCCTAGTCCTATAAAAACGTCTGCAAAACTGCTCTTTACTTGCCACACAATCAGCAATATGCATTTTGTGTCTACCTAGAGCATGTACATTTCAAATAAGTTCAAGTGTCTTAGCCCTTCTTCCCTCCACATTTGCTTTTTTTGACTTCTTTTTTTTTGCAAACAATTCCACTGATTCACTTTCATTTCACTTCTAATGAAGGATTGTGTCCTTTTTAGAAGTAAGAACTTCAATGACATTTCAAAGCCACTCTATGTGTTGGTCAGGGACACTACCTTCTTCTATTCGTGTCAGACAATTAATCTTTCTGGGATTTGTTTTCCCTTTAATAACACATCATAGTTTTGTTTTATTGTTATTTTCCTGGAGCTGAGCGTGATCGCAGACAAAGTTTCCCTTGGAAGAAGAGCTGGACACTCAGAAAGTCTCTATGTTTTTTCAGGTGTTCAGTTTTTGTTTGGGGTTTTGAGTGGGTTCGTTTTCTTGTTTGTTTTTAAAATTCTTCCCCCAGCCTACCACCAGTCATGGAAAACAAAAATCTTATATTCCCGTCATGAACTGTGAGGCTTTTGAAAAACTTTGAAGGCTTTGCCAGAGCAAAAAAGACCAATTTTTTACCAAGACCAATTGCTCTTCATATAGAGTTCAGTATTTGTGGATCTGTTTTCTACTACCCCTTATTATCAGAAATCTAATTAATCAACAACATCATACGGAATATATGCAGCTACAGAGAAAGCTCAGAGACACACTTAAGTACCAAATATAACCAGTATTTCCTGATGCTGAGATCAAGTATGGGAAATAACTTCCAGCAGCTGAATCTTAGTTCATTTTTTCAAAACTGTAGGAATTGCTTATAATGGGGCACCTTCCCACTCAGAAGTCATTGGAGTAAACCTGTAAATTTTCACATCCCTTACTTCCTTCTCTTCAGTTAACACAGAATACTTTAGTTCTGTGGAATTTTTTTCCGTCTGAAATGAAGTTTGTCCCATCTATTCACAACCATACCTTCTACCTGAGTCTTGATGATTTGGCAAAAAGTCCAGGAATGGCTGGAATTCAGATGCATGTGTATTATAGTTCCTTGCTGCCATGATTTCTAGTTAAGTTTTTATAAGAGTCATAGTAAACACTTTGCATGTTAGGCTTAGTTTTGTTCTTATGTGACATATGTTGCTCACAGACGCAATGGTATTAGAGGTACTTGTATTAGAGCATCCTGCATAGAGATACAGCTTGAACTGAAATATAACATTTAGTTAAAGGTAGTAAAATAGAAGATTTTGTTGCACAGAAAGGTAAAATGTCACAGTGGCAAATTTGATCTGCTCTGAACTTCAAAATAGTTTTAGGACTTGCCATCAATAATATCACTGCTCCTTCTGCAAGAAGCTTGGTCATTCACCCATACTTGGAGAAAAGTGGTACTGACATGAGTCCTTAGTACGAAACTTAACTTGGTCATGGTGCTGCTCTGAGTCAATTGTGCCTGCTGATTCCTGCTCCAACTTCTTTGGGGGAGTTTTGTACAGCGGAGCAATGCCACCACAAGAAGGGTGACAAATGTTAGCTCCAGCCTCGTTCATACCCATCAACACGAAAGACAGATACACCTCTCATCTCCCAGGACAGGTGAGGTCCACAACCTGACGTATTTCAGTCAATGATCTTCAGTGTTGCATTCGCACCAATCAGCATTTCAAACACTTGTGTATTGGAATAATGTCCCTAAGTTCTTTTAATTCATTTCTATTTCCAGCTGACATGGAATTGTGATGCATCCTGGTATATCTTTTCTTAATAATCTTTCAAAATTCTGACTGATCTTCAGAAAATGTGTGCTCCTTCTGAAGATAATTAGAGAATCCATTCTTCCCTTTCAAACAACTTGGGACCACAGGTTATTCCTGTCTCATTTGCCTGGAGTGAAACAAACACATCTGAAGATCCTGTGTGGTGGTGTTGTTGCCATACTGTGGTTCATTGTATCCTCCCTTGCCAAGTGATCCCAGACTGGAGTCTCCCCAGCAGCTTTGCTCTTTCTCTCAGTCCTTGGGAAGTTTGTGCATTACCCATCTCATCTGACTACACTTTCTACCCTCTATAGAGAACTCCAGCTCTGGCTGGAGAACTACTTTACTACATGTAGGAAGGGAAACAGAGTCTCGCAGCCCCTCTAACTCAGGATAACTGCATGAAACCAGCTCAGTGCTCTCCATCAATGGCCCAAGAATGGCTCTCTCACTACTGGCTACTGCAAATATATGAAAAATGGAAGGGAATAGCATATTGCATAGGCTAGACATGGGAAATGACCCTTCATATGAGTAATGAATATTTTGGGAATCTGCATGCATCAGCAGAAATATACCACAGTATATAGAGGACAGAATGTAATTAGGACTTGGCAAAGCATAAGAAATAAACAAAGAATGTGTTTAGATTTAAAGGACAAAAAGCAAGTAATTTTAACAAACGTTTTTTTCAAAAACAAACAATTTTTTAATAAATGTATCACAGGCTCACAGAATGGGTAAGATTAAAAGGGACCACAGTAGGCCATCTGGTCCAACCTCCCTGGTCAAGTTTTTAGTCTGGGTCCTCCTAGAGCACATTGCACAGGATTTGATCCAAGCAGTTCTTGACTATCTCCAGTGAGGGAGACTCCACAACTGCTCTGTGCAACCTGTTCCAGTGCATGGTCACATGTACAATAAAGAAGTTCTTTCTCATGTTCAAGTGGTTCTTCCTGTGCATCTGTTTCTGTCTGTTGCCTCTTGTCCTATTGTTCAGCATCTCCGAGAAGAGCCTGGCTCCATCCTCTGACACACTCCCTTCAGATATTTGTAGACTTTGGTGAGGTCCCCTCTCAGTTGTCTCTTAGCTGAACAGACCCAGCTCCCACAACCTTTCCTTATAAGAGAGATGCTCCTGTCCCTCAAACATCTTCGCAGCCCTCTTCTGGATTTACACCAGAAGCTCCATGTCTCTCTTGTACTGAGGAGCCCAGAACTGGACACAGCACTCCAGATGTGCCTCACTAAGGCTCAGTAGAGGGGCAGGATCACCTGTTATGTTTTCTAAGCTAGCCTTCTTTTTCAGTGAATAAAAATGGGGGTTTTTTTGTGCAAGTAAAAGACATTCCTTTATTTACATACAGCATTTTTTACCTATCTTCAATTAATAGGAGAAATAATGCGTTATAGAAAGGCTTACATAATTCAAATTCTTATGAAACATCAGAAATCTGTACAAGACAGGCTGAACTCACCAGGATCTGTGTTCTCATTTAGGACATAAAACACTTGTTCTGTTAAGATTCTCTGGATTTTTCCTCCATTTAATTGAAGCAGCCACAGAATCATAACCTTGGAGACAAAAATGTTAAAAAGTATCCCAAAGCAGTATAAAAAAGTTTTATCTCATTAGGGAGAAATTGAACAATAAAAGCCAAATGAAAAAAGATTGTCATTTGCATAAAGGAAATCCCTAAGGACACTTGAAATGCTCCCAAGTAGAGGGCACAACGACACCAGGTGCTGTTATTTTCATTATTCCGTTAAAACGTAAGGCAGAACAACTGGAATGTCTGGAAAACAAAGCTGTAAAAAGAAATCTAAATGTTATTTAAAAGGCAGAAATACATCATGAAAGCATGTTCTGCATAAACTGACAGAATATCTTCTGGAAACACCAGAACCAGACTGACACCACACATTGCTTCAAGTAGGCATGTGTGGGGAATCTAAATACGCTTGTCTCCATCAGATTTTAATAAAATCAGTACTAAAGCTGATTGAATTGGTCTAGTGCCAGTAAACTACTGGAAATCCTAATGATGTCCCAGGATATACACACAATGATAGCACTCTGCAGGTCAGTGACTGGAGACAAAAAAGTGGATGGATTTGAAATGTCCAAAACATGATTCGGACAAAAAATCCCACAGGAATAAGAACCGTGCTGCATGAAAATGGGAGGGACAGAGAAAGAACAAGAATGGGGACCACCTGAAGTGTGCCAGGCATGCAGAGGATCAGTTACGTGGTGTTCTATACAAAGATTCCCTACTACCTGCCAGTGCTCCTCCTACACTGAAAGCCCTATGAAAAATATAAACTATTTTTTTTCTTAGTGAAACCCTTCAGCTATTTCAGTAAGATTTTGATTTTGAACTTGGAAAAGCAGTGGCATTTTCACTTTTCAGGCATTTTGTTGCTGTTTTCTACAGTTTTCATTTTTAGGAGGGAGGGAGGG
>VZTJ01001358.1:215371-297236 GCA_013397795.1 Orthonyx spaldingii
ATCAGGTGAGTGGACACTCCATGCTGGCATTTGGGGGACCCACGAGTGTGGGGTGCTTGTGGGATGAGTACAAGAGTGCTGTGTGTGTGCAGTGAGCACCAAGCTGGACCAGCAGTGAGTCCAGGACTCAGGGGCAGGAAAAGGGGCACGGGACTGGGGAAGGGGTGCTGGGTAGGCAAAGGGGCCATGATGGTGCTTGTCATATGCACAAATGTGTGTGTGTGTGTGAACTAGGAGAGTGTCATGTTAGCAAAGCCAGCTAAGCCACTGACAGGCTAATCAGCCCTGGTCTGAGGCAGTAGCAGGTTTAGGATTACAGCTGTCTCACAGCAATTTGTACTAGCCAACAGACTGCTTGTTGTTGCGGATGTTTAATAAGTCTCTAGAAGTGGGAGGCAATCTTCCTGCAAGAGGTTTGACTTCAGAATGGTGAGATTTTAATTACATCTAGTAAGTCCTATTATATTGTGCTGTATCATGCTGAAGAACACCTCAGGAGATATGAATTTCACAAGGAGAGATAAAACCAGAAAAAACCCACATACGAATGTGAATATTGAATACTGCTATTCAACTTTTTCTAACTGTGTTCCTCTTGTTTGCCACAGATTATTTGACTTTAATTTAGTGGAGTTTGCAAGATATCTTTGCAAAGAATCACCAGGATTATAGAGAAATTTGGGGATAGGCTAAGAGAAAATATCATAGACAGGAAATTGATATAAAAATCAGAATTAATAAAAAGGAAGACTCCATCCCCCCCAAAAAAATTCACAGAAAGTCCAATGATCTGTAGTCTCTGCAAAGCTTTGGCTGTTGCCACAAGTCTTTCTTTATTGAGCTCATCCTTGGTAGAATTTTAAATACAACAACCTTAGTTAGCTTGAAGTTGGAATGATAGCCACCAGCTGTGCTATCAGAATGATGGGAAAAATGACTCCTCCATTTATATGTGACATTTAAGATATTTGTGATCCTGCATGCGTATATAGACAGTTAAAAATATACTCAAGGTTGATAATAAAAATAAAGGGTTGTTACAGGGAACTGTATGCTTAAGGGGAAAAAACCAAACAAGACCTGTTAAAAATCCCACCACATTTAAAACATGTTGCACTACCAGGATAATTTAAAGTCTATAGGTTTTGAAAGCCATATCCAGCATCAAGACAGATATCTAACTGAACCCTTTCCTAAGCTGGAAATGGAAAGAATGAATTGATACACAGTCAGAGTATCCCATCTCATAGGCTAACACACAAAAAAAGTGGCTTTTTTGAGAATGAGTCCGTGGTCCTAGAGCTCTTCCTGGTTCTACCTGAGACTCCCTCCCAACAGACATTCTGTGATTACCTGTAACAAATAAATCCTCTGCCTCAATGACAGAGCTGACATGAATGAAATAGCCCACTAACCCATTCCTTAAGAAAGGACAATTAGGGTTTACTATTTTATAAGTGATATACAGGTAAAGGAACCCGACAGTTTATTCAGTTTATAGAGTAGGAAACTGGGGCCCTGTGAGATGAAGTGACTTGACTGAAATGAGTGGCTGGCTGACAAGCACCTCCTCTATGATTATTGCTGTCTGGCTACAAAAATAATTTCTTCCAGCATTCTTTGTAAGCAGTGAAGAATGCAGTTTTGAGTTGTCTGAGTCCTAGGAAAGTCACAGAGAAATCTTATTTATGGATATACCCACCTGCAGAAGAAAGTTGTTTCTTGAGGGCCTTGTCTTCTTTAACATGCTGTGCAGCACACTGACTTATACTAGGCCCTGCCACCTCTGAGGAACTGCCAGAGACCAGACCTCTCTTTGATCACTTCTAGAACCCCAGAAATGGCAGCTCCTTTCCTCTGCCATAATGCCCCTGTGCTAGGCAAGCTGGCAGCCTCTAGGAGAGTGACAGATGCTTTTGCTTCTCATTTGCAATCAGAGGAAGGTAGCTTGAATTCAAATGCAAAATAAGATTGCACATAGCAATCATATTTTTCATTATTTTAACCTTCTTTTTCAGGGAGGTATTTTCCATCCTTGACCCATTGTAAGGACCACCATTAGAAAGGCTGCTGCATATTCATATGCACACTTAATTTCCTTCCTAACTCATAGGAAGAAACCCACTCCTACCTCCTTTATGAAGCAAATAATATTAAGGATTGTAAAGAGGTTTGGTGAAGAAATTTACTTTGCTTTCAAAAGCTCTGTTTGGTCCCTACTGTGCAAAGACACGCCTCTTACATTTTCCATAGCAACAGAAGTTCTGCTCAGTCTGCTTTATAAAGTTCTTTATGAGGATCAACAAAAGCTAGAGGCAGAATGCCTGGGCCAAAGCTGGAGCTGCTTAGGTTTAATGCACTAAAAGCATCCTTATGGATGCTGCTGTAAAGGCATGATTTGGAATGATAACTTGGAAGAACAGCTGAGAGGAGAAGCTAATGCAAAAACATAATGAGTTTTGGGCTGGCAAATGCATGAAAAGGCCACTAAGCCACCTGAATAGTGTTCATTCAGGGTCACTTAGCCCTGTAAGGGAAGTAGACAACCTAAAAGAGGATGTGAAAGAGCTTTCCCCCTGATCTTTGGGAGTGCAGAATCTAGTAAGACATTTCCAAGCTCTAGTTTCAGCTTGACTGTGCTCAGAGAGCTCTGCAGACACAGAGAGAGCTGAGACTGTGGTCTTACACATACTTTCAAAGTCAGCGCTAGCTAAAAAATGCAATCTTTGCTTGTGTATGAGTGGGAAATGGTTCTGCAAGGAGCTTGTCCCCACTTCCATTCCTCCCTTCCCACACAGATCTTTTCCCCACCTTCAGGCCATCAGCAAGAAGAAAGCAGATGATGTTTCCCATTCCTCATCGTGGTTAGGTGAGGAGTCCTTAGATTTCCAGTGCTGTAACACTGTTTATGGCACATTCTCTCCTTTTGCCTCTGATTCATAAGGTCATTACCATTTACCCCACTAATTTTATCTTTTCCGTCCCCGCTTTAAGGATGTGATCTGAAGACAAGTCAAGAGAAAAGTTTCATGAGAAGGCAATTCAATGTGATAAGTTGTTTTGCAGAGTGTCTGGTCACATGGAATGGCTCTTCACCTACAGCAGTGAGGCTGCAAAATAAAGTCATCACCACAGGCAAAGCCACAGTTATTTTTGCTGTCTTTCTACAATTTTGTGTGTATGTCTGAAAGATAACAGATGACTGACAAAGGCAACTCCAGACAACTAAACAGTCCTCTTTTTCTTGCCTTCCACCCTCTCTCTTTAATACTCTTTATAGAATTGCCAGAAATGCCTTTCCATTATAAAAGTCTTTCAGCAGATAAATAGAACAGAGCAAGGGATAATGTTGAATGAAAGCCACATTGCAAATGCTTTATCTTGGTTTATTTCTTTTTCTGTCGTTGGAAAAATGTTAAAAGATTTACTTCCAGGATGTCCCCCACCCCAGTCCCTCTGACAAAGACTAGCAAAAATAATAGCACAGAACAGACTGGGCTGACATCTGATATCTAACTGATATCTAACATTGTCTCAGTAACACCCACATCCCCAGTCTGCATAATGCTACTTCTGGAGAGCTGCTTTTCTGCTAAGGCTCTTCCATCTGCCTGTGCATGGCCTCCTGATCCATGTTCACAGAGCTCCCTCACTTGACAGATTCTCCTTTCTCCATTCCCACCACCCCTATCAAGATACAAATATCTATTATACCTTCAATTATTTGGCCACAGTTAGCCAAAACCAAGTAACCTTCTCCACTGTGGCCCAGGTTTTGGCCGGTTCTGCATGAGTCAGAGGGTAAAGGTAAACTGAAAAGAGGTGAGGTGAAAGAGAGTGAGATGGTGCAGGTCTTTTCCTGGTTTCAATAAGAAAGGTCTGACAAAAAATGGCTTAATAAAAGATCTGCTTTAATAAGATAGAAAAAAGGGAGAAATATAGATACCAAGTAAATCTTATGTCACTTCAGATGCTGAGAACCCCATGGCTGTGCAGCATTGGGTGGCCTCTGGATGCTCAGGTTAACTGTACTGTGGATCACGAACTCCTTGATACACAGTGGTCTCCTGAGCACAGTCATGGAAGGAACCCTTCAGAAGAAGGTTTTCTTACCATCATGCTGATAACTACTCTATGCTCTTCTTCTTCCACATTTCCCACCCTGTGCTTTGTAACTTCTGTTTGGCTCACAAGCTTCTATAGCAAGCAATGTCTTCTTTGCATGCTGATTCTCTGCCACAAATAAACTCATTGCCTTTAGCACAGAGTCTGTAAGATTTCTACTAGGCATAAGGTGGAAATCTGATTTCACAATTACCCATCACTAATGCGATGCCATTAGCTCAGTCCTGAATCTTAACTAGCCTTTAGAGCAGGCCCAGTTTTGCAGTGTGCATTTTAAAACCTGGCAAAACAGGAGGTGGTGCATGAGTAAGAGTCCTCTCTAAGTGCTCTGTACCATGTGAGGAACACCCCATTGTTCTGAAGGTGTTTGATGCATCACTGTACTAAGTTTGGCTGTGATGATCTGGAACTCTCATTTCATTTTCTATTGCTTTGTTCTCTAGAAATCGCCTTTAGCATACAAACAAACTACTTGGATTTTGCTTTGTAAAAAACAAAGTAATTGCTTTATGTAGCTTCTTGTGACTATGAGAGCCTTTGGGGCATTTTTAAAAAAAGCCCCATCATTAGCAGATATATTTTTACCATAATTTTTAGGAGAAAGATACTGCTTGCCATGGAGACATTTACTCTCAAAAGGGTTATTGTTGCACTGGGAATCCTATTGACCATAATAAATTTAAAAAAAAATAAGCCACAGACCAAATGTGAGAAAAATACAAAGTAGAAATTTTAACTCAGCTTTCTGCTGTTTGCATAATACATATATGTTAGACTTTCATAGTTGTTCTGCCATTTTCTCACTCTGGCCTTGCACACCCTAAAAACCTGAGCCATTTATGGTTGGATCTGAGCATGTCTCATTGCAAGTCGCTAAAAAATACTGGATCTTGTTTCTGTGGTGAGGTGCTGGTTGAAGCATTGGTTTGGAGTTACATTAGGCATTCAACAGACAAAATAAAGATTGGCACAAAAATTTTCTTGCTTTTGGAATATGAAATCAGAAGTACTGTAGAAAGCTCAGGAATCAAACTTGGCAGGGCCTGAGGAAAGTAATGGTTTAATCACTATACCAGTGATTCTGGTTGTTTTCTAGTATATATTTGCACAGAAAAAGCCAATGAATCCTCATAGACCTCAACTGATATTTCATGGAAGCAAGCAGAAAACAGACACAGGCAGGTTGCATAAACTATTTTTTTTCCTCACACAAATACTAGCATGAAAAGAAAATATTTTTCAGAGAGAATTCATAAATATCTTGAGATAAGTATTAAGTGAGTGAGAATCCAGGAAATAATCAAGACCATCCAATGTAACAAAGGGTGCCTGCCTACAACAGAGCAACAGAAAATGGAAGATTTCGCATTTAGGAAAAAGTTTCATAAAAAGTTTGAAATCTAGAATTCTAGACCAGTCAGAGCCAGTGTCCAAGGACAGAGCATTAAACATAATGAGAAGGAATAAAAAATTCATGGCACCAGAAGGCAAGAGGTGTGTATTACACAGTAGTATAAACTAAGGAAAAATTTTTGCTATATAGTTTGAGATACATGATACCTCTCTAGACATTGCAAACTCCAAGTGACTGTGAGTGTATATAGAAGAGCAAGAACTTCCCTTGTATGTTACCGGCATGTTTGACTGAAAAGAAATGACTAGAATGTATCACAGATGTATCAGAACAGCACTGTATACACAACAGCTTCTCAAGTCCATCACCAGCCAGGAAGGCAAGAAAATCACTATCAATACTGCCCATCTCACAGTCCTTAAGAGGTCTCTTCAGCTAGTACCTACATGTGAAAATACCACATATCAGGTATGAACAGATTAGAGTTGGCTGCTGTCAACACTCTTACTAGTGACTGATTGGAAGTCAGTCTTATCAACACATCTGCCATTGCTTTAGATGTGCCAAAAGAGTCTGAAGAGTCTAAAATTCAAGGAGGACAGATAGAGGTTGAGATCTAATGGCAATACACTTCATCTCCCACAAAGTATGAGCTAAAGTCAAGCGTCTCTATTTTTTACAGTGAGTCAGAACAAATATGGTTCAGTGGTATGCAATATTGAATTAGGAGTGAAAATCAAGCTGTTAAAACTATATGTAAAATAAGAAGATGATTACGCAGTACATTAGGTTTGCCCTGGCAGCTGATACGGGCATCCAGTTGTCCCTATAAGAAAGGATGGGTTCACTGGTGTAATAAATTGTAACAGTGTCTACTAAAACACAAGGGGCACTGTGATCTTCCAAACAGAACCAAAATACTATAAGCAAAGAAATGCTTCAAGAGATGCCTCATCAGAAACATTTACAGCAGAATGAGACATCACAACGCTACATTAACAATTGCGATTAGAGTGCAATTAAATTGTGAATTTACAGTTGTGAAATTACAGCAACACTAGCAAAGAAATTCAGGACACTTAAGCCTAAACACAAAAATGCTGGGATGGAAAAGGAATATCTTTACTTATGTTAACAAATATTCAGAAATTGACCTGTTTGCTATTTTGAAGAGACAAATCATTTTAAGTCCAGCATCTGCCCTATGGTATTCTCCACTTTCCCTCTGCTCCTTTTTCAGCCTCATGCCTCAACAAAGAGAAGACATGAATGAGCTACAGGGAGAAGCTGATATGTGGAAACGAGACTGAAGGAGAGCTGAGGGGCAGGCAGACAGGGAGGGAGAGGAACTGCAGGCATTGCCAAAGGGAAAGAAAATCAGATTCAGAGAAGTCAAATGTTAACAGTAGTTACTGTGTTTCAGCAGTAGAGGTCAAATTATTATAACCTTTGTATCGCTCTCTCACAAAAACAAACAAACAAACAAACAAAAGGAAAAAAAAAAAGCAAAAGCAGTCAAGACAGATGTGGTGGGAGTGAATGGTAAAGCACACTGTTTTGATTGGAAAGTAGTTCCAAAGAGAGATGAGGAAACACATTACCTGCCACCCACTCCTGAGCTCTGTAACCCCCAGAGTGCTTACAGATGTAATAAGGAAGAAACCTGGGTATGACAACAACATCTTCATCACAGCTCCATTGCTTTAATTTCTTGCTGGGTTTCTCTTGCACCTTAGGCAAAGCAATTTGTTTAAACTTGCTCCTGCCACATTTTCAGTCTGCTGGGATGAGCAAACCAGATGTGCTGAAGTTGGTTGCATTCACATGCAAACAGAATCTTTCAACTATTAATTCAAAAGGCATCTTTAAACTTCACCTCCAAGCAGAAATTCCACTACATGAACTCTTTAGTTTGTCATTAGCTAGTAATGGGTATGCATTAAGCATGAAATAGAAGTCAGTAAAATCTTTATGACTGTAATATTTAAAGCCAAGGCACTCATCACCACAAATTAGAGAAGAGTGGGAAGAGTAGTTTTTTAAGAAGTTCTGCTTCCAGACTGGCTTTCAAAGTGAAACTTTCAAGAGGAGAGTAGGGAGCAGACAAAATATCAGAAGCCACAATCTCCT
Source organism: Orthonyx spaldingii (assembly GCA_013397795.1). NCBI lineage: Eukaryota > Metazoa > Chordata > Aves > Passeriformes > Orthonychidae > Orthonyx > Orthonyx spaldingii. Next base: position 222,981 of record VZTJ01001358.1, read on the forward strand.
GGGGAAGTACTGAAATGCACTGTGGCCCTTTGGTCACAAACAGTGGGCTTTTGAAAATTCCTGTGTAAGTTTTAAAAATTCAGTGGTAGCCAATTCCTCCCAAAATTATCACTGACAATAGAGAAAGTGTGCCTGGGAGTAAAAGGTACATCAGCATCCAACCTCAATAGACTTCACAAACCCTTCTCCTTCTAAAGTGAACCATTAAATGGTGGTGTGGCCAAGGACACTCACACCTGTCACAGTGGGTTATCTGGAGGTATCTAAGCACAGTGTCCTCCTTGCTGCAGCACAGATGCTTTGGGGACCAACTCATCAGGAGGGCTGGCAGTTTTCTCTGAACTGTGTCTACTTATTGAACACTCTCGGATCTGTTCTTCTCCAGAGAGAAAATCTGTGTTTGGTCCAGTGGTCCCTTCAGACTAATCTTGCATCCTACAGAAGTAATTTGTAGATATCAATAAGGAGAATAGGATGCAAAGGATGAACATGGAAAGGTCCTTTCTCTTTCAACTCCCACCCTTCAGCAGTTCAGGTACATTGTCAGGGCAAATTATGGTCATTTCAGAGCAGGTCAGAACACAAGGTCCAGCCCTACTCCTCCTGGGAAAACACTCTATGGAGTTTCTTAATGTAGAGCCACATCAGTTCCTTTCCAACATAACAAAAGTGTTCCCAGATTGGCTGCAGGATGTTTTCTACCTTTGTCACAGGTACCTTCTCCAGCAGCATAACAGAAACCCTTTGGTTAACTGGATCCCTTCACATGCAGTAACATTAAAACACTTGGCAGTGTTTTTTTCCTCCTGCAATTAACTCAGAGGGAGTGTATTGCCATCAAAACAACAATACTTGTGCTCAGAGGATCACAGTAGAGCTGGAAGAAACTGCTGCGTCCTTAGGTTAGACATTAGGAAAAGGCTCTTCGTCCAGAGGGTGGTTGGACACTGGAACAGCCCCCCCACCCAGGGAAGTGGTCACAGCACCAACACTGATGGAGTTAAAGAAGCATTTGGACAATGCTCTCAGGCACAGGGTGTGGTTCTTGGGGATGTGCTGTGTAGAAGGGATAAGAGTTGGACTTGCTGATCCTTGTGGGTCTCTTTCAACGCAGCTTATTCTGTGACTGTGATTCTGTGAAAAGTAGACAACAATTGTCATTTGGACTTCGGATCTGGAGGGCAAGAAGACAACTTGACCCTGCCCAGAGCATGGGTGCAAAATCCCAATAAAGACTGCTTGAGACTGCAATCAAAAGTAGGCACCTCAGAGCACAGCCATTTACCAGGCTCCATCCTTGCTCTCTGGGCATGCTGGGCAGCAGGAAACAGTGTTTAGACTCCCTGCTATCTTGAGCTGCCAGGAGCTGGCTGCATGATCCTGCCTTCTCTTTGTCCTCTAGGCTTTTTCAAAGTACCTCCACAAGTCGTGCTCCCACAGTGCTTGACTTCCCACAGAATGGAGGGTATCTTACACCACATCCTGACAAACACCTAATGCCCATCAGTAGTACCACAGGGGACTTTCTAAGGGCCTTCTTTTATACTGTCACCTCACAGCAGGCAGAAAATATACTCCACTAAATTTTCAGGGCATATCACAACTTAATGTCTTGATACTTCTAAGTGTTGAACAGACAGTCTAAGAGAGTGTTAGACATGTGTTCACTTGGGCAATTTACTGTCCAGAGTAAGAAGTGTACTTATGAAGGAAATGTATCCCATTTCACATATTATTTAATAAGTACATTTATTGACCCCCAAAAATTCTACAGGTAGACAATATTTTGGGGGTCCACTTTAAGATTCAATTGTTTATAATGTAAATCTAGAAAATAACTATCTTCTGTGATAGTGCTAGAAAGTTTTCTTCTAAGTAACAGTATTTTGCGAGATTACAGGAAAGGCAATTTCTGATGAAATAGTGAAGAAGAAAGGCAGATGCATTGGGATATAATGGTAAGATTTTGGCCAGTTCTTTCCCATTTGTATGGGAGGTTGTCCTTTACTTCAAAATCCCAAGAAGCCACTTATCAAAGATCCCTGTTAATGTAGGCCAGGTGAAAAGGAAGTGCAACGTGTTCTTTATGTAGCATAATGTGACAGCACAGACTTTTCCCACAGGAATTCTTCTCTTCTACTGAAGTTTACTAAATATAAGACAAGTTCCATGTTACTGAGAGTAGCTTTTGGAAACAGGCAGTCAGAGCTCTGCTCAATCAATCCTGGGGGGTGAATGAATCTCAGCCAATCCAAATAGCCTTCTCGCGTGTATATAAATCTGTTATTAATTAAATAAATTCACTCAGCATTCTCTCAAGATTCCTGTGTCTCTTCGCTCTGCTATTGGTTCAGCAGCAACATCATAACTTGCAGAAAGGTCTGTGGCTGTTTAAAGAGCTGTTAAGGGAGTCCTACAGCACAATGTCATACTATGCAGAACTCAGACAGTGTAAGCTGTGCTGTGAGGATGAGGTCAAAAGAGACAGGAACATCCTACCAGTGGTTTTGCCTTCCTCTTAAATGCAAGTTGTAGAATCACAAAGATTTTAATGGCATATAAGCATATTTGTATAAACTGCTTTTGTTTAATAAAATCCAGAAAATTTTATGAAGGTAGAAATGAAGTCAAAATAAAATAACTCAGTCCATTTTTTTACCACTGAACTGAGTTCTGCCCTCTACGGCATGGACCTTGTCTTAGAGGATGTGTAGGTTGACATCTGTTTCAATGGTGTAGGAAAAAGGTGGTCTGTAAGGTTGTTTGGTTATACCAGATGGGTTTTTTTCTCATGAATTTTTTTCTCACAAAAAGCCCACAATTGTGGTGTGAATATTAGAAATGGAGAAATATATTAGCCTATCTAAAATACTGCCAATTTTTAATGCATTAGGGCTATTTACATAAACATAAATAACAAATATGAACTGCAGCACTCTTGGTGGGATTTCCAGAAGCTTTCAATCCACAAAAATATTCCTACATCTCTCTGTTCCCAAATTCCTCTGTTGTTTTACTTTTTAAACACTAGTAATATAGAAAAGCAAAACTGGTTCTTTATTACTTCAAAACACTTACAAATTAAGACATGTTCAATGTAAGAAACATTCAGGCAGAAACAGTATGATTTTTAGGATCAGAGCCTCTCAAAAGGAGACACACAAGGATGACTCCTTGACAAAGACTCATAGTTGTCATGGATACACAAATAATAAACATAACAATAAGAAAAAAACACTCTGGCAGTGATGAAAAATAAAGCAGCACACAAAAAAAGGACATAATATAACACCTAAACCCCAAGAGTTTTGGTTTTCATCTTTATTTTTATATCTATATGTAAGCTTCAAATAAGGCCAAGCAGACTCTCTTCATATTTCAGTGCAGCTCTTCTGTGTGGTGATAAATCTGTCGCAAAAAGTTTATGGCAGTTTTTCAAAGGAATTTTGACTTCCCTATGACCAGGAAAAAACTTTCAGAATAAACAAAACTGAGTATTCTAACAAACAGTTTGAAAGACTGGGATCTTAAAAAAAAGTCTAAAGGGATGTAGTCCCTTTACAAACAGTAAAAATCCTCTTTTCTCACCCTGTTTCCTGAAGAACCAGCAGTTGCTCCTGCTAAAGTCAGCATGCTAGGCTTCTTGAATTTATCTTGTGGAATTTGGTCATTCCTGTGCTCTCAATGCATCAACAAGAAGGATTATTCATTAAAATTACAAATAACTTTTCAAAAAACCTATCAAATATTTTAATTTTTCCCAGTTATTAAACAGCAATGAGCTATTTTAACTGGCTTCACAGTAGAAAAGCATTCACTATAAGAAGTTCCACTCCCTGAAGTTTCCTACCAGCATAACTATCGAGTAAGACTTTAAATGAAGAAAACTCTGGTAGTTCTTCAGTCTCCAGTCAGCTTACTAAATGCTAGGGTAACATTTTGAGAGAGTTGGTTAGCTTTCACTGGCTACTCCTACAGGGAGTTTAGCTACTTGTGAGCTTATATGATGTAGATCCTTAGCACCTAGCCCATTTGAACTTTTCTAACTCCAAGTTACAGTGACTAGCTTGAGTCTCTGATTCAGAGCTTTTGTGATTCTTTGTTGACTTCAGGTGGTTCCAAACTCAAATAAAGCTAGTATTATACCGACCAACAAATATGAATTCAGTCACATACATTTCATCATATTGCTTGATGTGAAAGGTTTTAGCCCAGATTTTTTCAGTTATCAAACAGAGGTTAAAACAGGAGCTCCAGATGAGGACTCTTACTCCAAGGGGGAACTATGCATGGTGCTCAGCTAGAGCTGGGCCTTGTTCTCTTCTCCCACAGTGTGCAGGTTTTTTTCGGATGTGATGCTGGAGATCAGTTTTGCTGTTTCTGCCCATAGCCACATATTGGGAGCAATATCCTGGATGCTAATTGGATGTCCATGCTCTGGAGTGTCCCACAGTAATGTTCCAGAGCCAAAATGACAAATATGGATAGACAGCAACACAGCACTCCCTATTCCCAGGGAGGTCATCATCACCATCCTGGAAGTGTTCAAGGTACAGCTGGACATGACTTTTGTTCACACGAAGGTGTTCAGTCAAAAGTTGGACTTGAGGATCTTGGGGGTCTTTTCCAATCTGAATGATTCTGAGATTCTGTGATATCCAGCCCTCTTTCTCTCAGCACGGTAGAGAGAGCCTATGATTCCTCAGCAGAGGCTTCAGGGATGGGAGGAGGCAGGCCTTGATTTTGCCAGGTGCCAGGTGCCAGGTGTCCCAGGGTGAGTGTGGTGTTAACTGCCAGCCTCCATCATGTTTGTGTTGCAACTGGCCACAGATCCACGGTGTCACACAGGGCGCTGCTGAAATGCTTAAAAGATAAAAGCCCTAACCAACTAAACAACTGCACAAAACACTATAAGAGAGGAAATAACCTCTGAATAAACTTTAAAATACTGTGACTTTCAGGTAAGCCTCTAGAGTAGAAATTAAGAACTGCAGTGTGAATGTCATCAGATGGATACTATATACAAGTCAACCCAGCAGACAAAGTCTCACATTAAACAAATTAATGCAGTTTAATCTATTTTAGTTCAGTGTAGCAAATCAATAATCATCTGTGAAGAGCTCTACTTAAAAAGGAAGGACTTGAACCGTGACAGCTGCTCAATGAAGGACCTGTAATGGCAGATACTTGATTATTCCAAAGAGGAAAGGTCGACAGTATTTTATGTGGTTCAGTATTATATGCAAGTTTACTTTCAGTGGAAAGGCAAAATTAATGCAAACAAAATATCATGAGGCCAAAAGAGGAAAGAGCTCCAGATTTTGTTTTGGTAAATGAGATGGGGTCAAGGAAAATGTAGAGAAAGAAGATGGCCTGCATAAAAGTTCTCTTTGTCAAAATAGAAGAGGAATACATGGAGGAAACCCTTCCCATGCAAAACAACAAGGACAAGATAAGTTCAATGACAGTTTGAAGTGGGACTTCCTGTCTACATATTCTTTGTGATTATACCAACAATTGGAAATTTTGCAGAAATTACAAGATTTGGCGTCATCAAAAGAAAAGCCAAAACATAAGTAATCAGCATGAGTTTTCTACAGTCCCACCGAATGAAATTAATTTGGTGTGTTTCTATTTCAATGAACCACTAAGCAGAAGCCATTTTAGTCCTAAGATAGAAGAGTTTGCAGCTTGAACATTAATCCCAAAATTATGTCTGCAACAGTAATTGTCTGAGATGTTTCCCTTTCATAATAAATGACTGTTCTCCTCTTCCACAAAAGAGGAGCAATGGGATTTTATTAATTTATTAGCTTTTTCTTTCTATTCAAAAGAAGAAGGAGAACATTTGTGTAAGAGGAAAGCTGGATTTGCAGAGAAAGCTATTTTTATGTCTCCTGGCAGAAGATTTTAACAGTCAGTCTAGCTCTCACGAAATGTCCTCACTTTCCCTTCTGACCCATCCTCTCTGCCATTTGCATGTCTAGTTTCACTTACTGTGAGAAACACCCGTGGAAGCCAGCTGTCAAAGATTGTGCTGGCTGAGAAGGAGGATGTTTACCCTGACAAGGCTAGGATTTGTGCTGAAGGTCCTTCTAAAACATGTCCCATTTCTTCCACCATTACCAGGACCGATGCAAGAATTGTCAGGTGAGTTGTTCTCCTGTGTTACACAAAAAGTCCGCTTAGGAGATCACAGAGGACTCCTGCTCCATCCTCTGTGCATTTCATCACAGAACTCTGAAAATCAGGGTTGTGACCCAGAGCTGGAACCAGCTGAATTGAGTGCCAGCACAGACAGGAGGATTATGTGTTCTGAGATTGCTTTTTCAAAACAGTCAGGTAGCAATGGCATTACAAAAATAGAGGCACCTAATGAAACAGAATCTCTAGTACAACCAGTGGGACCACATACCACCACACTCTTGGAAAAGCATTTAACAATCTTGCAAGAGGGAAGAACAAAACAGCTCCTACTCAGACTTTTCTCCTTTCTGCTTGTCTTTTGAAAAAACAAGGAAATAATGTTCCAGAGAGAAAACGACAATTCAGACCATGAGGTGTTCTCTGCTCAGACTAATGCACATCTTTTATTTTCTGTAGATCCAGGACCAAGATATATGTTTAAAAAAATAGGGAGAGGCACAAAAACCAAACATAAGGGATACTGTATTTACTGTGTATGGTTATTGAGATAAACAATAATAAACAATGGTTATTGCATCAAAAACACCATTGTATGGAACTTTAGAAAAAAGCAATAAACATCTATCTCCAGTGCTTTAATAGCACATAAGTAAACTTAAATTGAAGAAGGTATAACCCAACACATAAGCATTGCTGCAATGAGGCAGGAAGTGTCTTCTGGAAAGGATATATTTGTTTACAGCATCTCTGAAAGATCTCAGGGCTATTTCATCAGAATTTATATGCAAATGCATATAGCATGCTAATATATACCAGTGGATAGAGTCAGAACATTAGCAACGAAACAACTCTGGTTGACAGCTCTGTTCCTTTTTCGGAGTGGTTCTCCTTTATGAATTTTACCTTTAAAATTCTATGACTTTAATAGAAAGGGATTATCTACTCAAAAATTCAATTGTGCCTTCTCAGCCCAAGAATCAGCCTTGGCACAGCCTGTCTCCAACTACAGTGAGACAGTGCCTTTCATTACTGCAAACAAATGATCTTCCTTCTCAATGCTACCTGAAACCAAACAAACAAGCAGAAGACAAGTAAATATCTTTTGTAGCAGGCTCACTACACAAACCCCAGATACGACTGTATACACCATTGAGCCTCCTACAGTGTGGTTACACATGTGCACAAATATGCAGCGCTGACTCCAGGGTGTGAGTGCTATTGCATTTTGTCCCATACACAGAGAAGTCAAAAAAGAAAGTTGCACAGCAGGAGTGGAGGAGGCCTTTATTTACTTTGAATGCAGTACAAGCATCTACAGTACCCACAAAACAGATCCTCAGAGAGCCAACTAAGATGCATGAAACAGAGGAAACTTGGTCTTAGTCAGACAGTTCTGAGAAGTCCCACAAGTTGCATCAGTCCCCTGCACTATGTAAAGTGTTTGAGCTGCCAGTGGCACTGCATTTCTCCTGCTTCCTGTTTGCAGAAGCTCAGCCTGAACTGTGAATTCTATAGGAATGAGAGAAGAGTGACTGTGCAGCACCAGTTGTAAGTCCTGTTTCTCACGAACTTGAGCTTCTGAGGTTCCATCAGCAGGTAAAGCCTCTCCCTTCCGCTGCTGGGAAGTGTTGCAGGCTTCTCCCCAACACTTGATATGATCCAGACATGCATGTTTGGGTAGCTGGGCTCACGGGTGCTGAGGCGAGTGGGGAAGATATGGAGGGTGGCCTGTTACAACGTTTGCCAAAGCCTGTGTGTGAGGAATAGGTAAACCCACAGAACTATAGCACAGGCAGTTTCATTAGATCACACATCCCTGCTGAAATGCTTTTCTCCATTATTCTGCTGATGACTCATACACAGCTTCAATTGTTCCGCATCTTATGTGAGATATCCTGAAACTCTATGGCGTCATTTTCAGGGAGCAAACCAAAAAAATCACATAAAATATAAGAAAGAAAGCGGTCAGCTTCAGGCCGATGACAAGAACTTTAGCCTACATGAGGTAACAGCCTTTTGGGACAAGTTCTGTGGCTTTACCATCTCTTTGTATTGCACCTGGTCCAGTAAGGCATTGGGTCTCTTACACAGACCCTTCATAAATATTCATTCATGAAACTGCAGGCCTGTCTTCCAATCAAAGAAAGAAGTTCCTGACAATGGGTTTACATTAGCGCCTCTGAGAGTTCAGTGCACACCCAGCCCTGAAAAAAAGTACCTACCAGACACTTACTGCCAGGCAGGTGGGAAAACACAAAGTGGTGGAGATGGCAGGAGCTGTGTCCAGGAATTATACAGTTTTACCATGTGAAAAATCTCCTCGGTCTTAAGTTATGGCACACAAAACTTGGCTGATGAGTCTGTGAATGGAGACGCACAGCTGAATGATTAGCTGCATATAGTTCCAAAAGACCTTCACATTCCTCATGGTACTAATTTCTAAGTCATTAACCACGACCTTACAACTAAGTCATGAGATCGAAGGAGAAAGCTTAATCTGATTTGAGAAGTCATCCTGTTAATCTATGACAAGATGCTGTGTTTCTATTAAGGGATTAACATCAGGATTTTCTGTTACAGTCATTGCAGAAATTGGTAGTTATTTGAGGAAAAAGCTACTGTGGGACTGAAATAGTTGACATTTCATGAGTTTTGTACATCAGCTAGTAATTGTCATATGTTTCTGCCAGAACAGTTAACGTATGGCTAAGTGCCATGAAACAGATTTCTCCCTAGCACTCACACATTTTTGTTTTGACTATGGAAGCAATGAAAGGAGAATCATGTGCTCTAAATGAGCTACCTAGAAGTCTGAGGTATGCAAGTGAATTAATCAAGGCTTTCTTCATACATAAAGGGAAAATATATGATCATCATATGCGTTTACCTCATCAAACAATTGTTCAAAACAGGTTTGGACTTGCTTCTTAACCTCCAAAAGAGAAGCCAGCTCAGATACAAATGTTGAACTCTGATTCTTTAAATGAAATAGGAAGGCTTCTCATTTACTGCATAGATGCTGCATAGTTTAAAAGATTCCACATAACTAGATATATGCCCACATATATTTACCTAAAGATAGACAAACATATTAAAATTAAAGAGAGTTTTCTAAATCAAGCATCACAAACCAGAAAACATCTGAAATAAGACCAGTTTCTAACTCCCATCATATCATAAGGCTCAAACAACTACTAAACTACATCCTCCAATTTCCTGGTGCAACTGCAAACACTTGCTCAGTTGGACTTTTTCCTTATGAATGGACAGTCCAACTTCACTTTGCAAATCTGGCTGAAACATTTCTATGTTGCTGGTCACCCATCTGTGCCCAGCAATTTTCTTCAATGTATTAACAAACAGATATGTGTCCTGAAGAAAATTCATTCACATAGGAGATTCCTAATTGATTTCCTGGCTTCAAAAAGAGAACCTTACCCAGTGACTTCTTTGGAGTTCAGTTATAGCTGGCTACAAGTAAGAGCAGGATGAGACTTTTTCCTTCAACTCAACTGCAAGCCCTCCTTCAGACATATGACAGAAATTTTGATGAAGTCCTGTTATTATTATTATTACTACTATTATTATTATTATTATTATTATTATTATTATTATTATTATTTTCTTAAACTTGGGTCTGAGTTGAAAGTTCACAATACAGGTTTTCCCTTGGTCACCACCTAGAAACATTACAACACTTAGCAGGGATTAATAACAAGAAATGACAGGACTCAAACTGCTCATAACCAACCACTAGTAATTTGGCTATATGTTTAAGAAGGACATTAGAAATGCCAGATTCTTAAATCACAAGCAGATATGAAAAAAAACACCAACAACCTGTCAGTTCTTCCTTAGAAGTAAATTTTGGTGAAAAGAAGGAACTTGGTAGAAGTCAAATGGCATGGCATCATCACAATGCTGTGTTCACATATGAACTGCTTGTGTTTACTGTTATAAAAAAAACCAAAAATTCAAACAAGGCCAATGGTACATCACAGAAAATTGAAAGCTTGCTCTTAAAAGGGCTGACCTTATCAAAGCACTGTACTCCATCCTTCTCTTTTCAAGGAAATTTCATCAGAAAATTCTGATAAAGTTTTTATTTTGATGAAATGGCCTTTTGTGGAAGAAAATTATTCAGGCAGGACATTTGCAAATGACTGCATAAACAACCCATTCATGGAAGTCTGCTGCATCATTGTCTGCTTGAAAGATCAATTCATTTTTTAGATAATCAGTGTACCAGCAGCTAATGCTCCTTCTGGAGTCATATCTTTGCAGACTGAGGTTGCTTTACTGAAAAAACCAATGGAGCTATACTGGATTTACATAAACTGAAAAAATCACAAATTTGCAGCTACAGCAATTGCAATAAGAGAGCTATATAAGACGACATACTGCATTGTTCAATTTGAAAGATCAAATTTAGATCACTTATACTGCTTATAGCTGTAACCTTAGCTTGCCAGTGATTCCCTTACCTGCCTACCCACCATGGAACTGCATTTCATATTTATGATACTGAACATGGATTACAGGGACTCAATATTTAATTGATGTTCTGAAAACATGGGCTTTTGCTGTGCTCTGTTGGTGACTGCCCATTTACAATTTATGCCATATGTCAAACACTTGCCCTTTGCAAAAGCAGACCGACCCCCTGAGAAACACAGCCTGCACTCAGTCAGCTTGGGGAAGCAAGAATAAAGGGACAAAGCATTCCCATAGGCCAGGAACAGAGGCTACAGGGCAGAAGTGTGACAAGGTTCCTAGTCAAGGGGAGAGAGGCATCCATGTGAAGACAAAAATACTTCATACTTCTGTTCTGATTGTTTACCACCCTCTCAACTGGGAATGAATCCTTCATGTCACGCAGGAAAGACACCTCAAGGAATTTTGCGTGCAAGTCCTTCAATACTGAATTAAGAAATGTTATACATATATTTCTTTAATTTTTTCCTTTCCACAACCTCTTTTCTCATAGATGGGTCAGGAAAATGGCTGGAGCACAAAATGGGATGCAATACATTTCTCAAAATGGAGAGCAAATCCCTCCGGAGTCTCATAGTGTGTGGAATGAGTTTTTAGAGGCTATCCTGGGCATCCAATTGTTTAATTCTATAAATCCCAAGAAGAGTCAGCCTCTCCCTATCTCTCTCTCTTTCTCTCTCTCTCTCTCTCTCTCTCTCTCTCTCTTTCAGAGAATCACCTTTGGTGGTCTATGGTCATTTTTTTCCCCACTTTGCCACCTCAGAAGTCTATGGAGATGTTCTTCAGGAGAAGTGGACTCTCCAGCTTTACACAGCCATTAATCCTGATCAGAACACTACAGTTAATGAGAGACACTGGCTCCTTGCCTACAAACAGATGCCTTTTCATCTTTCAGAGTCAGGGACAGGATAAAAATTTACAGTGATTCTTTCAAAAGAGCATTATAAACATTGGATTTCCACTCTTCCAGTCACATGAACGTGCCTCTGCCTATAGAAATGGGGCAACCATTCATGTCTCAGTAAAGCAACACATTTCAAGAACACAATGATCACATTTTTAGTATCTAAGCAACTAGCCACATTGGTGTCTTTTAAAATTACAAATTCTTCTCTCCCTAATTGAAGCTTGCAGAATTAACATGAAAAATTTCAGTCATGTTTCTCCCACATATTGGTCAGCTATGAAACTGTTCACTTTTTGTTTGTTTGCTTTTGCAGCTGACATGACTGGGCCATTGTCTGTTCAGCTTGGGGGGTTTTAGAACCTTTTTAGGCAGAATTTTTTTCCCCCAATGGCATACAAAAAACTTATACTGGAAAACTCAGTTAAGATAAAACCTACCTTATCCCTGAACCAAAGAAATACATATTTCTGTGTATACAGATTAATTAGTATCAATTATGCAGACTGTTCTCATGAGAGGATTTATTTGGTGAAAGGACATATCTGTATTTCTTTTGAAGCAAACCACTTTTCAGCCATAGAAAGGACTAGTAGTGGCTTACTGCTATACTGCGTTCCGGCAGAGAGGAAGTTACTAAGTTAACTTCTTAACAGCTAATATAATGCTGTGCTTTCCATTTGTGACTAAAATAATGTTGATGACATACTGCTGTTTCAGTTATTTCTGAACAGTTCTTGGACAGCACATATCCTTGTCTGCTTCTCTCTTGCCCCTGCAGAGGGCAGGCAGTGGGTGGGTGAAGAGTTGGGAAAGGACACAGCTGGGGATGCAGCAGATACCCCATATTAAATGACTTTCTGCTTAGCAATAAAAGCTGGGGGAAAGGAGGAGGAAGAAGGTATGTTTGTGGTTATAACTTTTTTCTTCCCAAGGTGCCAGCACATGTGCTGAGGCATTACTTTCCTGGAATACGCTGGATGCTTTTAGATAATGCAACACTTTTGCAGTTGCAATGTGGAGAAAGAACCAGAGCTACTTTCATTGTGTGTGTAAACTGTCCATCTTTGTTAGGTCTGTTATTATGTTACTTTGATTTTCAGGTGTAGAACTTTTTTTGTGGATGCAAATGAGTTTCTAAGGAGTGTATGGTGAATATATAATTTAATGACCATTCAGCTTCACGTAGACAAGAGGTGGAAAATATTTGATGTAGGTGTCCAGGCTTTGGTAGAGGCAGCAGTGGCCTCTGTGAGAAGGGGCCAAGGGTTAACTTGTGCTGGATGATTCCAGGCAGTTTCAGCTGGTTTCAACACACCCAACACATGACAAAGCTGAGCCCCCTCAGTCAAGCTTGTGTCACCTCTGAGTAGAGATTTTTAAGAAAGGACACAATGCTGTGAATAGTGAGGTTAAAAAAAAATTGCAAGAAATGACCCTGCAAACACCAAGGTCAGGAAAGGAGAAGGAAGTTCTCCAAGTTCTGGAGCAGTGATTCCCCCCGTGGCCCATGGAGACGTTTGCACTGGAGCACAAAGTCACATTGCAGTAAATGGAGGATCTTATGCCAGAGAAGGTAGGTATTTTCTGTCAGGAACTGTGGCCTGTGGAGAGCTCCTCTTCCCCAAAGTTATGCAGACCCTATCTGGGCTATATCATGCTTGAAAAAGCCTCTTTCTCCACCAGCTACAGAAGAAGTCTAAACAATGACTTTAGCTACAACGAAATACTGTATTTATAGGACATAGGGGATTGCTGGTGTCCTTTACATTTGAACCCTGTCTTATTCTGGAATAACTATGCCTTGCAGACAGGAGGACGTGACAAACTTAGTCATGGCACTTCTCTTTCTGTCCCCCTGGTACTTGACTTCTGCTTCCATCCAAGACTCAGGGACCACCAAGTCATCAGACCAATTTGCTATTATTAGGGATGGCTTCTGCAACTTTAGTTGAAAAATACAGGAATGAATCCTGCAGTTAGAAAGCACAAACATCACTGGTGAAGATGTCTCTCTATGAATGGGCACAAGAATTAAGGGATATGTTCCTTTCCTACTGCTGCGTTGCAATATAACTATTAAATGCACCATTCACCAGGATAGTAAGGTGCACTCTTTTATAGCAGAGTACACCTGGGATTCAACCCTCCTCTTAAACACTTCATTGTTACTTAAAGGGAATTCAGCTTTGTCCTGTCAACAAGGCAGGTGAAGTGAGGTGATGAATGTTACTACCATCATTTCTGTGAACACATTCCCTTGTCTCAACAGAGCTCTCTCAGTTACAACAGAGAAATAAGTGCAGATGTTTCATACTATTTTCCTGGGCCAAGAATCCCTTCAAATTATCACTGCACTGAAGACCTTCAGGAAATAATATCAGAAGAGGATTTTTTGAAACACAAGTTCAAAGTGACCTGAAATACGGTAATATGGAGCTCATTGTGCCCATCCTTTTCTTCAGCTATATTTCAGGTCACCTTGAACTTTTGAATTCTGACCCTGGCCCCAGACTGAGGAGTGAGGATTTCACATGGAAATTATTTTGTGGTAATAATTTCCTGAAGTTTTTCTGTGCAGTGATATATTTCCCACTGCAGGTTTCCTCACTGAAAGAAAATGGGAGGTAAGCATCGAAAACTGGGTTCTAATGCCTCATCCTTACTTCGTTCTTTTTAGATGGAGTGGGTTTTGGCATTGGTGTGGGGTTTTTTTTGTTTGGTTTTGTTTTGTTTTGCAGGATTTTTTGGTGGGTTTTTTTTGGAAGCAATGTATCATTTCACAGAAGAAAAAAAAAATAAAAAAAAAATCCCTGTTTCCTGCTTTCTTTATTGTAGTCTATCAGTTCCTGGAGAAAAAGGATCTTGTTTCTTGGTCTTTCCAAAAGCTCTGAATTCTCCTGCTGACCTTCTCTTGGCCGTTCCAGACTGCTGAATTGGCTGCCTTTCTCTATGGATGAAATCCAAGAAGTTGTTTTCTGGCCAACTCGTCCCTTCACAGCCCTGTAAATGCAGAATGACACAGGTGTTTTTTGCCACATGCCCATTATCTAGAGACTTTCAGATGCTAAAGCACTGAATATACAAGCGATCTCTCCTTATATGCCTCTGAAACAAATTTTACTTGCACACCATTGAAGATACAGAGAATTTGCTGGAAGAAAATAGTGTCTTTTCAGAAGAATGCTTTGTGAACATCAGTGCAGGAGAGAAAGAGTATGCATTGAATGAAGCTGGTAAATTAATTTTTCTTTCAAGAAAGAATAAAGGACATACAAAATTAAAAGCACTATTGCTTACATAGCAAATCACAGCACATACAGATCACAATAACTGAAAAAGCACACTTCATGTGCTTAGAAACCAGTATTGGGGCAAAAAATGGTAAATTACTCCACAGAAAATGTAGAAAAAAGTACCTAGTGCAGAGAAGAACAACCCATTTCTTTGCATGATTATTAACAGTTAATGCTCCCCCTTCTTGAATCTACAGAGATTCCAACAGCTTTGCTTTCTTTCTTTCAGCAGGGAAGGCTGAGATTGTTTGTGCATTAATGTTTAATAGCGATTGCATTTCAGCTGAAAACAGAGAAGAGTACTAGCAGAATGAGTGAATTGTCCTGTCCTGCCACAGGATTCCTCAATGTCCTTGAGGAACTCATGTCAGATAAGATGAAAGAACAGGGCAGTTCTGAGATACAGACATAAATCTGAGCATGCACAAGGTGAGGCCTCTTCTGTAGACAAAGGTGAGAGCCCAGCACATCTTAGCTGAGATTCATTGCACCATCATACACCCGACACTTCACAGGTTCCCAATGCCATCAACCCTGCCTTTCCCTCAGGATCTCACCATTCTTCTGTCCAGAAGCACTCACTTTTTAAGTGAGCTGAGAAATTCATGGCTTAACCAGACTGGATATCCCAGTATTCCTGCTTTGTCTCTTGGGAAGTATCTTAAGGAATGTGACCAGATGCCAGCACAAGTCACAGTAATGAGCTTCCCATGATTTTGAATAAAGCTTCAGTCAGAGTACATAGATAAGGTCTTACAAACCCACTCTTTTTTACAGGTTATAATGGTCTTCTGTGTAAGTGCTGGCTGTCATTTCTGTGATATTCTATATGCATTTATAAAACTGCAGTTGCAGCATCTTAGCAACATGGCAGGAAGTGTCAGAGGGAGCTATACTATTGTGGGGGCCAATATGAATAAACATCTCTACCTGGCTCAACTCTCAGTCAGCATCTTGCTGCCAACAAACACCATCTATGAGTGGTAAGAATGGAAGGAGAAGGGTGCAACATCACTTAAAGTTGTAAAGCTTCTCAACCTATTCTGCCACAGGCTCACTGGAGAAGCAGGAAATCAGCAGGCAATCAGGGCTAGTCCTAAAAACAAGAGATCTGTCCTGGCTATGCTGCATAATCATTATTGAAAATCCAGAACTGAGTAGAAACAGAGGCCCAGAAGTACAGAATTCTCCTGAGGATCACTTACCCAAAGGTGAACTGGGGAAGGAGAGGAAAGCATCCCAAAATCAGAGGGGTTGTTAAGAAAACTAGGTTCTTCTGTCGACTGAAATCAAATTAAAGAAACTTAACAGTCATTTTGCTGAATGGAAAATATTCAGTAATGATGTCCCTCAGGTTTTATTTAGCATCCTCATCTGAAAACTTGTGAAGGAGCTGAGTAGTGAAACCTCCAATCCTGCTGCTGACAGTCAAATGCCACAGTTAATGATGAGGCAGTCCAGAATGACCTTTCAAAACTGATTTATTGGGCAAAAGAATGGCTGATGACCTCCAGCATCAACACAAAACAGTGTGTCTACAGATAAATAATTCTAAGCCGTTATTATGACACTGAGAGCAGAACTATTATCCTGGCAATTTAGCTCAGGATAGAGCTCTCAGAGTCACTGCAGACAGGTCTCTGCAAATATTGCATCAGCATGCAACACCACTGAGTTGAAAAAACCCAGAAGAATGCTAAACTCCACCAGGGAAGGATGGAGAAGAAGATGGGGGGAATAATTCTTTTGTACGTAAAACCACGGTACCTCTATTTCATAATGACTATATGCAATTCTGTTCTGTACTTCTCTAAATGGGTCGCAGTGAGGATTGGACAGATGAAGGCAATCCACCACCACCACCACAGGTGGTGGACTTTCAGAGGAAGACTGTTCTGCAGTCCTTGAGCAAAGGCAGACTCCACAAAATGAGTATGAAATTGGTTTGAAGAAATAAAAGAATCCTGTGGGGAATACATTTGTGGAATCTGCTGTTGTAGGAGGATAGAGAAGCAGACCATGTCAAAACTCATGGACAATAAGCCTGTAGTGATGTAGTTAAACTCAACTTCTCAGTCCCAGTGACAAGCTGAGAAGGAGAGCTGCAGAAAACAGCTAGGTTTCCATGATTTTCCTCAAGGTTCACCTCTGCCAACTCTCACAGCTGCCCTCTCTGACACTCTACAGCAGGACAGAGCAAGCAGGGAACAACACTGACATGAGAGTGAAGAGGCTCTCTAGGATAGGTAATGGATTTTCTAGATACAGAGAGTAAAGATGGATGATTCCTATTTATGCCAGTTCTCTTGAAATCCTAGGAACATGCAGGTGGCGTAAGCCATCATATAGCCAGGCAGAGAAGGTTGATCCAACTGAGAGGTAGAAACTAGCTGCAAACAACGTCTGGATGAACCTCACTGGTCCTGGTTACATGAAAGAAGAACTACGTAAGGAAAAAAAATTTTAAAAAGAACTACTGGAAGACTACAGGCAGATGTAAGCTCAGAGAAAAGGCTGCTTTAGAAAACAAAGAAACTGCCAGACCAATAGCAGAAAAAGCCTTCTTAATTTTGAAATTTTTTCTTGCATCATTTGTCTCAGAAATTGAGATTTTCTGTCTTAAGAAGTGCTTTGGCCCAGGAAAATCAGCTTAGACAGTGTGTTTGTTCTGCACGGCCTGGTTTTTGGTAGCGGGGTGGCCAGAGAGGTGGCTTCTGTGAGAAGCTGCTGGAAGCTTCATCCATGTCTGGCAGAGCCAGTCCCTGGTGGCTCCGAAGACGGACATGCTGCTGGCCAAAGCTGGGCCAATTAAAAAGGTTGGTAATGCCTCTGAGAACATATTTAAGAAGAAAATCAAAACAACTTGGGCACAGTTTTTTTCCCCTCTAGCCAGAGCAGAGAAGGAGGTGAGAACGTGTGAGGGAAACAACACGGAGACACTGAGTGCAGTGCAGAAGGAGGGGGAGGAGATGCTCCAGGCGCCGGAGCCGAGATTCCTCTGCAGGCCGTGGTGAGGACCGTGGTGAAGCAGCTGTGCCCCTGCAGCCCATGGGGTCCAGGGGGATGCAGAGATCCCCCCGCAGCCCGTGGGGGAGGTGCCCGCGCCGGAGCGGGTGGATGCCTGGAGGAGGCTGTGATCCAGTGGGAGACCCGGTGGAGAGAGGGGCCCTGCTTCCAGGCTGGAGCAGCCTGGCCGTGGAGAACCGCACCCTGTGGAAGAGTGACCCACGCCACAGCAGTTTTGGGAGGACTGTGTGCCCCTGGGAGGGACCCCACGGTCTCACTTAGGAACGACTCCTCTCACTGCACAGAGGAAGAAAAACTCATGTGATGAAACCCCCATCCCCTGTCTCCATGCACTGTCGGTGGGAAGGGGGGAGGGGCTAGGGAAGGAAAGGCGTTTTTAAGGTCTTATTTTACTTCTGATTATCCTCCTCTGATTCTGTTACCATTAAATTCACTTTGTAACTTTAAGCTGAGCCTGTTTTGCCCTTGGAGTGTTTTCTCACGGTCCTTATCTCAATTCATGAAGCCTTTGTTAATTTCTTTCCTCTCTCCTCTATGCTATGACGCGGAAGGGTGAGAGAGAGACTTTTGTGGGTGTCTGGTGTTTGGCCACAACAGATGCTTATCAATAAGGTTTGAATAAGGAAAGGGAGGACACTAAATTTGCCAAAACAGTACCAATCCAAAGAGAAGAAGCAGTGTTTTCCTTGTACTCCAGGAAGCTGCCGTAGCTCAGCTTCAACAGCATGGAAATATAGACAGTGAAGACACTACTTCCATTTTGCTAAGGACTGCCAGTACTGGAGCGGGGAAGAGAAGATAGCTGCTACCTGCAGGAAACCTTCCCCAGTGGGGAGAATACACTCGGCCCAGCTGGTGTGAATGGGCCTCTGCAGGCTTTGAAGCACACAGTAGGTGGCAATAAGCATTAGCTTGGAAATAGCTTGGACATGCTCTTCTTTCTAAGCTCAGATACTGCACTCAGATATATAACAAACCCATGCTTGCCTAAGTGCTGGGAAAAAAAAGTGGGATGGTCATTTAAAGAGATTTGGATCTCAAAGGATAGCACTGTTTTCACATGCTCTGTTTATAACTTCAAAAAAGTGTCAACACTGACTGCAAGCAGAGCACTGGGTATAGAATGGCCCTTCATTCCAGAAGTTCGTCAGACTCTTTCTGGTATTCACCTTTGAGGCAGAAGATTGCTAAGGGCTTCTTTCTGCTTATCTGCTAATACCACTTATTTGTCTAATTGTTCCATTGTCTAAAAATTCCATTATGTGATGTCTATTGCTTTCTGTCTGTCTGTGTGCAGTTGTATCCCTAGAAGTTTTTTGGAGCTTCTTTTTCTATATAGTTAATTCAAACCACTGTACGTGTATTCCCTCTGCTGTTCAGCTTTGCGAGCCAGATCCATCTAAGTTGCTATTCTACACATTATTTGGGTGCCCCATTCCACATGGGACCACAGTGAAAGTGAAATCCAGTTCAAATTGGAACTTCTGGGTGAAACATCTTGGGAAAATGATAGGTGTTATCAGCTGTTTATTGGTTGCTCACCCAAATAGAAGAGTCTGGCAATTCTCTATGGAGACTAGTTTGTATCTAAACAGCTTCTAAGATACATGCTGGCTTATTGTTGCATAATGCGGGCAATATGTGGGTTATAGCTGGCAACAGTCCTTTATAGTGACTTGAAAGGAATGACCAGTAGAGAGTAACCTTACACCCTTTTCCATCCAATGTATGAATCCAGCCCACTGACTGCAAAATACTTTACTTGATGAGGAGTCATGCAGCCACTGAGCACACCCAAAGAATATGTTTCATCTGTAAGATGTATGAAATTTCAAGCAGGCAAGCTGACTGCTTGAATGCGAGAATAATAAAGATAGTTTCAGGCCGTTTCAGTCTGAAATAAGTATCTGCCTTTTATGATAGTTCTTTTAAGTCCAGAAATCAGACTTTGCCTTTCTTCTCCTTCATCTTTGAATACAGCCATCCTTTGAAAAGGCATAATGAGGAATGTGTCTTGTTGATACTTTGCAGTTCTGGAAGAGAGAAAAAAAAATGCTGTCATCATCATCATCATCGTTAATAATTTTTATTTTTATTTAAAGGAACTTTTATTTTTATGAAAATGAACTTTTCTATTAACAGAAAACAGAAGCAGAACAGGAGAATGGGGAAAACTTACAACCAGAAGCTGTCACAGCGTCTCTCCTGAGAATTTTTAGTCTGCCAGACTTGTCACAATCCATCACACTGATTGCTGTGTCACCTTGCATCTTGAATGAGCTCTTCTTGGCAAGAAAAAGTTAAACTTTGTTCCCAGGTTTTGCCAACCCCTTTCCCTGCAACAGGGACAGAATGATGATGCCATTTATCTGGGCTTTCAGCAAATTAGGAATTTCTTTACCTTTCTTTCACACGAGAGACTCAGAATACAGCAAGTGTTTAGTTAAGCAGCAAAGACTTACAGCTGAGGCCTTTTTGTCTCTTCCATGTCATACATTAATTTCTGATGGCCAGTTTGTAAAGTGGCAGATATTCCTTCTTTCCACTCTGCTCTTTCTTCCTACTCTAGGAGGAAAAGGTCTGGCACATGGGGCTGAAGAACCAGAGAGGAAGTGGGGTGATGGGCAAGATACAGTTGCCCTGCATGAGACAGAACTGGGAGTTAACATGTGGAGAGGGCAGGCAATATGTAAGACGTGCCATACTCATGATGAGGAAAGAAGTGAGGAGGCCAGGAGCAGTGCTATGCTTTTTGGTTAACTATTTGCTTTCACAACTAGCTTATTTTCCCTTGCTGGTGTGCTAATAAACAAGGCACACCCCTTCTCCCCTAGAGCTATCTTTAAAAAGGGAAAGAAAACTATCCTTCTTTTGTTCACATGGAGAAATTAATGTACTACAGGAAAGGCAGCTCTGCCATTGTCCCATAAAAAATAACCCATCAGTATTTGGAGCAATCACACCGTACATGCACAGAACATATAGATGCACCAGACTATCCTTGTAACTGTTTTAATATTACAAGACCACAGGGAACCAAGCTTTGGAGTTAAACAGCATGGAGCAAATCAATAAAAATTTCCACGTGAATTGCACATCTAAAGGCTAAAAGGCTAATGCCTTGTGCCAAGACACAGAGCAGTAGCAGAGGAGGGAAAATTACTTACTTTAATTAGTTTAAAAAACAGAGGAAGATTGTGAGGATTTCTGGGTGATTCATAAATGCAGTGCTTCTTTTAATCTAGTTATTACAGGATTGAGAAGTGAACTCCATAGGAATTTTCCTTTATGCTCTGCAACTGGTAATTTTTTCATAGCTGTTTCAACTATCAAAGCAATGTCTGATTTACTGACCTGGAAATATCTTCTGCCTTATCAAGAAACAATGTCTGAGACTAAATGTTGTTGCTGATACAATTAATAATTGACAACAGAAGAGCTGGTGAGAGAAAGGAATCCTGGCTTTTAAGAGTTTATGGGTCCCAGGTACACACATAGTTTCTTTCCATATTATCTAGTGCATCTGGATCAGACACATCTCATACACTTGTACTTTCTCTCCAGAAACTCCCTTCTCTTTACTCTTCTCCCTTTCTAGTTAGCCCATTTCTTTTGGATATCATCCAGGAATATGCCAGTGAAGATTTTTTAGGTCTCATTCACAACAGCTGAGCAGGTTCACCTGAAATTTTCTAAATAGCATTTAGCCAGAGCTACACACCTGCCATGGAAAAGTATCATCCTGGATGCTGAGTGTATAGAAAAATGCTAATTGTGTCAGGTGGGATGTCATGGAAAACATCTGTCACAAAGCACACGATCTGCTTTGCCAAAAGTGACAGAACCAGTCACCATGATTTTTGTTCTGTCCAAACTCACTGTAGCTCTTTTCCTTTGAAAAGCATATATCAACAAGTGGCATATCTAGTGACAAGACAGTCAGTCAATTTGAATACATTTGTTTCACTGAGATCTTCAGAAAAGGGTCTGCAGGGCTATATGTCTGGGAAGCCAGTACCAATCTACAGATTAGAAGTGGTAGACTAACCAGGTACAGTTACAGTTTTAGAACCTCATTATTGGTAAATTTGTGCATGTTTGCACCACTGCTGAAAGTTCAGTCAGATGGATCAGGCACATTTGATGGCAATAGAGATATAAATGACATAGTGAAATTTGTCCCTACTTTTCTGATAAAATCTAGATACCTTCTCCAAACTGTGGCACTAGTGAGTCAAGAAAAAATATGATGGATGCTGTCAGATTCATAATACAATCCTATCAGTCCTAATACTTTGAAAGACCTGGGGGTTCATAGTCTGTTCTCCCTACTTTCCTTTGTGATTTCTGCTACCTTTCCTTACCTCAAGCCCTGGGGACCAATTGTAGGTGTTGACGGAGCATTCCTTTATCCCGACTGTATACAAGAAGGGAGACAATGCCCTATACACAGCATTGAATTCTGTGCATCAGAGGGGAACTGCACAGCTGATTTTCCAGAATTGTTGGCAAATGAAGGTAAAATAAAAAGGTCTGTGCAGATCTGAAAGCCTCATGTCGTGGGTTTACCCAGGAAGGGTCAGTCTTTCAAGTGACCTATGGTGCAGGAAGTAGTGCACTTTGCTTCCTGGGAAACAGAGCCAGTGACCAGCTAGTTTTAAGTATTGATGGGTGTATAATCCAATTAAAAGTTGTTCCGCCTCCAGGGAAAAAAACACATTTAAGAGAGATACACCTGAGAAAAAACCCTCTTTTTCCTGTCCTGTTGCTGCCAGAGAAGCAAGTCCTGTGCTTCTCTCTCTGGTAAGAGTGGGCTTTTGCCCTACCCCCCGCCCTCCTCAGAGCGGGGAGGGGGGGGAGGTTTGGAAGGCAGTTTGCAGCAGCAGTGCAGCTGAACGTGGGGGAGGACCCGGCCTGAGATCTCCGGCTGCTGGGCAAAACATTTTAACTACAGCGGGCAGAGCCGGGCCGGCTCCCTCCCGGCCGGCTCTCTCCAGGCCGGGTCAACTTCGCAGAGCCCGGCCCTTGCTCTGGGCCAGGCAGAGGCCAGGCCGGCTCCCCCCAGGCCGGGCCAGCTTCGCAGAGCGAAGCTATGGAGACTCTTAACTGCTTCTGCAGCCCGGCTCAGACTTTTTAAACAACCCGGGAAAAATCATGGGACTGTCGCAGAGGCCCGAGAAAGAAATTAACCCTTTCGTTACCCAGATAAAACTTGCAGAAACTGATCTGCTCTTGCACAGATAGAAGAAGAGTGAGGACACTTACAAAAACACAGCATAGAGACTCAAAGTCAGTGAGAGAAGCAGAGCTGAAGCTTAGAGGGAAGGAGCATGAGGAGTGCTACAAAGTAAAAGCTGAAAATTCTTCTGTGAAACCATGATTGAGACCAAACTAAAATATTCCCTGTAATATATGACAAATGGTCTAAGGGGGGATGTGACATTCTATCTGCAGTCAGTGAATCAAGGCACCTGTGTGAAGATAAGTAGATATTGAAGTAATTGCAACCTGATAAAAAATTTAAACAGAAAAGAGAAGAAGCTGTAATCCAAATCCCTTGCCCCGGGGAATGGTCAAAGGAAATTTACATTGCCAGTCATAGAAGAAGGGGATTTCTTTGCGGCAGTAGTAGAACAACTCATCCTTAAAAAAACACCCCATGAACTGTCATAACCCACCGTAGTAGCAGTGGGAAAGCTACTGGTGTGGGAGGGACGTTCCACAACAAGCAGAGATCTTTTTCTCCTAAGCGGCTACTAGTTGTGAGGCTGAAAACCATAAAAACTGTATTTCTTGTGAAGAAGTCAACATAGTAAAGCAGGAGAAAACTCCTCTCCCTAAATGACTGAAGAAAGACTAATTTAGAAGTGGTAAACTGACTGAAAGTCAAAGTGTTGGTTTTTTGTATTGTCATTAAAAAAATAGAGAGGTGGGAAGAGCAAGAGTGTTCTGACGGGTTTGTTCTAGTTCTTAATTTTTTTTCTTCCTTTTAAGTATGTTAATAAACTTTCTTTATATTCTTTAAAGTTTGAGCCTGCTTTACCTATTCCTAATCCTTATCTCACAGCAAAATTAAATAAAATCTGGTAAATGTGCTGGCGTTTAGCCAAAAAAACTCAAGTAAATGAACTCAAACCACTACACCTCAACAAGTTAGGATATCATCATCTGCCTGTCTGAATCAAGTCTGAATGACCTAGCCTGCTGTGCTGCAAATTTGTTTTCTTGTGTAGTAATTCTTACAACACTGTCTGATCATTTCTAACAGAGCAAGAGTAATAGCCTGGAAAAACCTCCACAAACTGAGATTGAAAGCAGGTGAGAATAGCATGTCTCAAGTGCTGGTCTCATTCTGACCCCTGAAACATTTAAAATTTTTTTTTTTTACTGGAATATACTATTTAGGCCCAAATTGTACCTCACTGATAAAATCCAAGACCAAGTCTCAGAAAGATGACAATTCACCTTCTTTCTACCTGCTGTCTTCTGGGACTCGGCAGCCAGGTTCTAAGCAAAGTTATCTATTTGTCCTTGCTAGTGGTGGCAAGAGTCTGTTAATTGAAAGGCAGTTATCAGTGCCATAATAATTTCATCCTCTCAGTTTTCAAAGAGAAGAGTGAAATCTTTGCTCATGGACTACGTAGATCATGATTTTACCAGCATGGCTTTACCACAGAGCAGAATCTGGCCATTAAACCTAAAGAAACTTGGGTTTGGACAACACAGCTGGACTAGACTCTACTGCCCCAGTCCCAGCCTTTCCTGCCCTCTCACCCCCTGATGATTTTACTCTCCTTCTGATGATTTTGTGAGTAAAGAAAATATTTTCCTCCCCCCAATGGACAAACTAATAAAAGAAAGAAGGATACAAAGAAAAAGGGAAATCTACTGTAATAAGAGATAGCAGTTATTTTGAGGTTTTGTGAGTGTAAAGACTGCACATCAAGCACACAGTTCAAACTTATTGGACATCCTCATCCGGGGACAGCTGATATTTATCCCCTTTCTAATGGAAAATGCCACCTGTGCTGAAAGATAGAAAGCTAGGAACTGCTGTAATAGGTTACCAAACGTATGATCAGTAGCAATTATTTACCTCGACAACAGGATGAAAAAGAAAAATCATCTGTGTGGGCAAGATAAACCTCTGCAAGCAGCTGTATACTGAGGCATCAGCATCTTCAGTCTCCCTCCTACCGGCAATGTGAAGGTGCAGACTGCAAACACCGTCTGTTCAATGAATTACTGGGAAAAAGCTGTGGCTGGCTCAATCTTTGCACTTAATTTCACCTGGCATAATAAAAAATTTATAAGTAAAGTATTCAACTTGTCAAAAATTGTGCTCATGTATTGTGTGTTCAAACTTCTTCCTTTTCTTTCCCCAGGTTTTCACAAACCACCCTCCAGACCACTAAATTAGGGGACTTGGAGGGATAATCTCAAACAGATGATCCCTCACAGCTTTACTTTATCAGCTGCTCACATGCTTAGCTATACATTTCTTACTGCTTATGGAGCTTACGTGATCTCTGATGTGATAAAAAACACATAAAAGAAGGAGCCATCTATTTCTGCAAGAATTGGATTCAAAACTGACTAACTGTATGACCCATGTACCATCTATTCTGAAAAGAAATTTTCAGAAACTGACACAGAAAAATGTGCTGTGAGGAAAAGGCATAATTTTAGAAATCCCTCATTGTTTAAGTAGCAACAAAACCAACAAACTAACTAAAGAAAATCCCTAGGGAACACAAAAGAGAGAGAAGAAAAATAAAGGCATTAAGACTTCAGGAAGTAGTTTTTGATTCTGGACTTTATTTTTTTGCCCAGACTGGAAAATGTTATGCAATTTTTTTTGGAAAAAAATCTGAAAATTTTGCATTAAGTGTTCTCAAGGTGTTTATATTGCAACAGTGAAGTTACTTCTGGAAGAACTGGCTGAGCCTGAGTCTGCTCGTCTCAGACATTACTAGAGAGCACAAGAAGGAATAAAATGCTCTACACTTGTCCTGAGACGTAAATGAATGTTACTCTAACTCCCAGTGTCCTTGAGCTTCACAGACCATCAAAAGTACTTATTTTCTACTGCCAGCTATAAAACTGCCCTAATCCACTGGCCAGATACTGCAGATTTGGGCTGTGGAGGAGGAATTTGAATAGTCAGGGTAGGTCTTCATACAGCATTAACAAAAATTGGGAACTAATTCTCATTCCCATGGACATTCATGCAACAGGGTTAAAATACGGTGGGCCTGAAAATTAATCACTTCTCCATGGCACGTTGAAAGCAATTTTAATATAGACTTCACACTGGTTTTCAGGCCCTATACAGTTAGAACAGTAAATGTATCGTTTCAGAGTTCTCATACACCAAGCCAAACAAGTGCAACATAGATTCATCATTTTTCTTGATTTAAAGAAAGTTGACTTTTTCATGTTAACCCTTAATCACTACAGTTAAAAGCTCTTACACTTAAGAGTTCTTTTGTCAGGAGCTCTTAACTGTAGAACATGGCCTGTTTCCCTGGGTTTGTTTTTAGCACTCTTCACCTACTCTGCTTGGAGTCAGTAACTTACTTACCAAGGGTAGCTTTGACATGACTCATTCTGTTTCCTGGATGATCTAACAGACTGTAAATATGAAGAAGATTTGTGGGGAAATACACTGGGGAGATTGTGCCTGGATGTTTTTATCATTAAAAGTATTGCTACCTTGTGTTGTTCCTGTCCAACAAGGCAGACTTTTATATGTAAATCTTTCTCTAAGCATGCTAATGAGATACATAAAACTACTTCCTTCTTCTGAGCAGCCAGAGTCCATGGAGAAATCCCTGTTTCAGCTGTAAGTTATGAGCACCCTGGAGGATGCACTAATGTATCCAAAGCAGCCTTCATCTTTATGGAGTACCGACCTCTCCCTTCCTCACTATGTAATAAGCTCACTTTTAAGTCCTTCCAACTACAAGAAAAGGCAGAAAAGATTGAAGGCATTTACATATTTTTCAGTCAAGACCTCTTGATTAAAAGCTGTAATCTATGATTTCAGCTTAATGAACATTCCTAAGTGTCACAGGTGCCCTGGTGGTGACATCAGAAGTTTGCCTCCTAGTACGGAGACATCTTAAGTGCTTTGTACAAAATGTAGTGACTGGAGTGGAACAAATGTGTTTTCTTAAAGGAGTTGGGTTAGGTCAGTAGACATTCCCGGTGCTCTTGGAGCAACACAAAGGCTTAGGAGGCATCAGTGAGTTTCTAACAGAGAGACAGGAAATCTGCCATAAGAGGGTTTGGAAATCTGTATGTTTTGGTCTCAAGCTCCTCTCATCAGAAGGCCAAACTAAGCCAGAAATGAGGCACTGTCAGTATGAAGGGGTGAAGTCCCAGAAGGCGTGAAGAAGACTCACTTCTTGGCTCTGCTTATATAACCTCCATGTGCCTATGTCATTCCCCAGTATGACTGTACTTGAAGGGCTTGAGGAATGCACAACTATTCAATTCTGACATCTTCGGCTCCAGCAGAACTTGATATCCAAACTACCAGCTAGACTGCCCTCGTGGGGGTTAGGGCTGGTTATCCTTTTTAAGATACAACCAAGCAGACAAGTTACTCTTGTACTCAAGTAACTTCTCAGTTACTCTACCTCTCTCAGTTACTTCTGGTTCCTCCACCTAAAACTAGCCTTTCTCAGGCTATAAGAGCTCCAGGACATTGTACTGCAGCCTATTACGTGCATACAAATAGCACAAGGCTTTCAGCTGGTGTAGGTGAGGAAAAAGGTAAAGGTCATAAGACAAACCTCTTGTTCATGAAGTGATAGTGCATCCTTAAAGCTCCTTTGACAAGAAGGCTGAGTAGCATAAGTCAGAAACACTTACGTCACGTGCCTTACTGGTGTGTTACACACCCAAAAGTGCATGCCTATCCTAGTCACTGTTATTAAAACAGCTGATTAATGGAGTTTTAAGAGCAAAGAACCCTTTCACACTGGAGAGTCAGATGGTGGTTGAAAAATTTTTTTCTGACGCTATACTGTAAATATTGAGACATAAGTGGTAAGACAGGTGAGAGTATGGAAAAGTCCTAAATTATGGACCAGAACAGTCACATTTCTTTTCGTGTTTAAAATGCAGAAAGAAAAATCCTGAATTTGTTAGAAATATAAAGGTAAATGCAAGTCTAAATCCCTGGAGACAGCAGTGGAACAATTGGAAATTTAAAACATGAACATCAAAAGACGTGATAGGAGAAAAGCTCAGTTTCATAAAGCAGAGACTTAGGGGCACATTAATTAAGCAAGAAAAAACCAAGCAAAATCAACATATCCTTTAAAGGAGTTCTACAATCTTGGGAGAAGGCTTTAAATGTCTTTATAACAGAACTTCTCCAAAAGAAAGGCAAAAAAGAGTAACACTTGAGACTCTGGCTGAACAGACAGATGCAGCTCTTCTCCAGCTGCCCCCGGTCATCAGTTATGTCAGTTAGTGCACAACTGGAAGGAGTTCAGGTAGCGGGAAAAGGGGGTCATCTCTCTATCTATATTTTGAAGAGGGAATGAAATGATTGTTTTGTATTTGCTAAGCAAACAATGATCACATAGTTGCAATCAGCAACATGGTAAGAGAAAGCAAAATATTGTAGCTTATTTCTCTACCACAAATAATATCCAGCTTCTGAAATTTGAGGAGAGCTGCAACATTGTGGAAATAGTAAGGACTGCATTATCTAACACTGTCTACACAATCCCTTCTTTTAACATAAAAATGGCCATTTTTGCTCTAAAACAAAGGACCATTTAGCCCAGCTTGTCTGTAACTCTAGATAAGAGCAAATGTATTGGAGAGAGCAAAAGAAGATGAGCATGCAGCAGTACTCTCCTAATCATGAGCAATTTGCAGTTCAAGGACTTTCCCAGCCAAAGGAGATGTTTTTATATTTAAGAGACTCCAATTAATTTCTTTTCTATGAATTTGTCAAGTTGCCTTCTGAACCTGTGTGAACTTTTAACAGTCACAGAATCCTGTGGCAAGGAGTCATACTGATTAATGGTAAACTGTATAAAGAACAAAAGAAATCCTTCTGGTTTGAAACTCCTTCCTTCTAATTTCATATGTTGCTCTGTAACTTTTGGGTTTGAAGGGAATTTGAAGGGAATTGAAAATTTAACAATGAATAGTCAAACTTCATTCACCTCTGCCAATCCACATAAGAATCTACAGAACCATCTCATATACCTTGTCAGTTTTCTCTTTTCCATGGTGCAGTGTATTTACTATTTTCCATAGCAGTAGAAGTTTGTTTACCCATTTCCAAAGCCGTCACTGATTTCTGATCATTTCCCCTCTCTGTACTGTACTTTGCACTAAATAGATCCTATGCAAAGCAGTTACAAATGGCTTTTGTTCTTCTTGGGCATGAAGAGCACCTTACAGAGACCAGTGAACTGAAAGGCTTGGGTAGACAGGAGTCAGTGGCGAAGTATCCAGGAGTTCAAGGTATTCCGCAAACAGTTGCCTGAACCTGGACCAAGGGAAGTATTACTAAGTAGCAAGAAGTGAAGGCAGGAGAGAGACAGACCCCTGTCTTATCCCTTTCAGTATTGTCCCTTTCAGATTTGTAGCAGCTTTGTAGGTCTGCTTGTAGGTTGGTTTCCTATTGGTAGAGAAATGGTGTATACAGGATCAGGTATTTTCTCAGTTTAGTTAAGGAAACCCAGTCCCGCGACAGACACAGTCATAGTCTGACACACAGACTTCTAGAAATGCCCATCTGCTGTCTCTCACTTTAAACAAGAGAGCTGACAACTTCTAAATTACTTCGCTCTTTTTTTTTTTTTTTTTTTTTTTTTTTTAAACACAAGCTTTTATTTTTTGAGCTTTTAGGATCAGATTTATTAGACAAATTCTCAGATTCAGTGACATCTCCAAGGACCCTGGAAGTGATTTTGCAATGGCTGAGAGCTCTGTGAGAGTTGATCTTTTCTCTTAAAGCTGCTGCACTGCTATTAATACAATTTTAAAAAATCCAATTTTACACAAATTAAAATATTATTCATCCTTCAGGATCATAGCACAGAGGTAGATAACATGACTCAACAATATCCAAGAGCTCTAAAGCCATAAGGCAAATAAAACTAGGCCGACATCCGTAAAAGTTGCAAACCATAAGCCAGTCTTCTGATCTCATGGAGAAAGATACAATTTTGTATATTTCAGCTTAGCCATGCATCCAGCTGAGTTTCAAAGCCATGGATAAACACTTCCCAGAATAATAGCTGAGGAGAGCATAATTGGCAGTGACTACTGTATGAGTACAAAAGAAGATATCAAGAAATATAAAAAGATTTTCCAGATGAGAACTGTCAGAGTCTGAAAATGAAAAGGCAGCTCCAAACCCATCTTTTCTAGGACAAATTCAAGTATATGGCTTATTAAATTCTCTCACAGCTGGAAAGCTCAAAAGAAGAAAAATCAAATGAGAAGCACTGTCTGCTCTAAATGGATGAGGAAATTTAAAGCTTTGCAGGAATGTCTGTTTTAAAAGAGCAGGTGCAATCTTATGGCAGCCATGAGCACAGCTGGATCATTATTTCAGCCTATCTATGAAGCATGAATAGCACATGAAACAAGAAAAGATCTGTTCCTTCCCTAGGTATGAGTTGTTTGTCGAGAAGAACCAACTGAGCAACATGAAACAGTACCAAACATGATGGGCAGTATACAGGCTTGTTTGCTCTCCTTCGGAAGGGTGTGTTTAGAGGTGCCTTGCTCACTCAGGCTCCAGTCTCCCAGGTACATGCATAGCAGTATCTGAACAATTGGCTACCACTGAGGACAAACCAAAAGAAACCAGGATACCATCTGGGAGAGCCCCTCAGAGCCAGAGTGAGAGTTGAAGCACACTGCTTCTGCTTTGTTCAAATCATCCGAAACTGAGGGTATTCTGGAAAAATACCTTAATCCTGTTGGCATTTCAGAAGTCTATCTGGAATCTCGGATGTCTACTTCAGCATGTGATGAACAGATCTGAAGTTCAGATGGGCAACTTCTGAGAGATTCAGTCATACCTTATTCTTTGTTCTGTTTTCTTCTCTTCTCTTCCAGCTTTTCTCCCATTAGTCTGCCACAGGTAGATCTGTCGTACCTTCCCCCAGACTCCAGGGAAAAAGCTCTACTTCTTAGTCTGTGCACATCGCCACAGTGCTACTGGTTGAGTCAGAGAGTATATTTAAGCCAGTGAGTCATCCACAGCTCTTTCAGGAGGAGATTTTTTCTAAGACTGAAATTACTGACACTAGCTAAACTGTGGCTATTGAGACATAATTGGTAAGACAGGTGAGAGTAGGGAAAGTCCCTTATTATGGGTCAGAGTAGCCACATTTCTAATTGAAATGCTTTAGGTGAGGAAGAACTTATTTGGAGAGGACAATCCTAGTGCAGTAAGTTACACTCTCCTATTTTTTTTCAAGATGTCATTTTCTTTAACACCCAGAAATGCCACTCAGTTTTTTAGGGATTGTTGGCATGCATTAGATAACTGTGTAATGAGTTAGTTTCATTTACAGTCACATACAAAACTAAGCAGGACTAAATTAATTAAGTATCCTTTTAAAAAAAGCTATACATAATGCCAATTAACAAACACCTCTAAATTCAATACACTTACAAACATTTTTCTAAACTATAACCAAAAGTGGGCATGGCAATATATAAAAATTACTCCACAGAGTTAATGTGTGTTTACAACTAAAATTGAAACAGAGCCAGCATGTTTCAGAATGCTTTAATAAAAAATATTTCTCTGCTTCTGATGCAAGTGAATTTTCTTAGAGAAATTTAGTCAAGGTAAAATCACGTAGGACAGAAACACAAAACAGAAGAATGAATTAAATCAGCAAAAGTTTCCAACATGCAGAAAAAAACGGTAGTGATAAAATGACTCACCAAAAGGATATGACAGCAATTAAAAGAGAATATAACTGACAGTAATTCACTATAAAAATTTCCATATCTGTTCATGTGCAGTTTCAAATAAATGGTTGTTCTTTATTTCTTTGCTGAGCAGGAAGGGTGTCATAATTGACAGGCAGTCGCATTAGGTATTGTTCCCAGCTGTGAGACTTCAGGGAAGGTTGCACCTTATCACACAAAATAGTCAAACTCAATTTTTTAGAAAGTTTTTCAGGGCAAGGAACAGGCTAAAAATTAAAGAAGAAAGAGGTTTTTACAAAATTGAAGACTACATCTTTCAATCCAACCTAGCACTTAAGGCTTTCAATAGAACAACAAAAGTAATTTTGACCTTATCTTTGACTTCATCCTTGGAAGACAGCTAAAGAAATGAGTGTAAGTCAGCACAGAAAAATCTATGTGTTTTCTAAATTTGCAGTCACATAAAAGACAGAGGAAATGCAATTGAATCAAAGGAAAGGTACCCAATCAGATCAGATCTGGGTCTGTTAAGAGATGAGTAAAAAGTGAACTTACATAGGTATCTCTAAAAAACAATGAAAAGAAAGTTTAAGGCTATGAAATTCTGTTTACCACCTGTACAGCTTTCTGTCTCCACACCCTAACAATTGCTTTGGAATAGAGCCAGCTCATGAATAGTAACTATCCTTCCTAAGCAAAGGTTGTACACAATAATAGAAGCTCTTGAATTTCACCTTTTCTGCAGCAGCATGGCATAAAGTTCCTGCAAATTCCAGAGTTCAAAAGCCAACAATGCTCTGGAGAAATCAATCCATCTCAATCTATTGAAGAAAAAAATCTCCATGAATATATAACTTATGAAATAATGAGAGACTGAAATTAAATGGCAGTTTCTCTCATTAATATAATTCCTTTACCAGCAGAAAAATCACACAGAACAGGCCTAATGAGGACCTAGTTGATACAGCAAAGTAGAAAAATATGAACTACATGAAATTAATGAGGAAGCAGGACGGGAAATGAAAACAGTAGAGGTGCTCTTGGTCAGCACATGTCAATCAGCACCTCCTCTCACTGACTGAGCTTTATTAGCACAAGTGTAGTGAATCTGTTTGCTATACACTCCAACTGTTACGTTGAACAGTACAATCCTATTTCTGTCATTCACAAGGTCTCACCAGAGCCTATACTTACCTACAATATTGGTTTTTTAGTTTAGGGGTCACTTTTCTCACTCTAGGCATCACAGATCTGTTGGGTCATGGATTTTCTAGGGTTTGACTCCCACAAAAATACATCTGTACGTTTCTGAAGGAGATTGAAGCCATCTCAGGAAATGAGCAAGTGGCATACAAAGCATTAAAAAAGTTGTGTATCTTTCATGAGAAATACAGTTGTGTGCAGCTTTTGTTGTTGAAGTATTCTCTGTTCAGTTAGACGGAGGAAATTGTATCCTACAGTTCTTTATCACAATACTTCCTCTAAGCTGAACACATTCCAGAGATAGGATGCTCTCTACGTAAGCAGACTTCTGAGTCTCACCAGTTCTTTCTTCCCACTGTGGCATGGACCCAAATCAACAGTTCAGGTTTCTCACTTATGACTGAATTTTCTCCAGGGAACCACACATGTTGCTTGTGTCTGTGTGTATGCCACCTGTGAAGAATTCTTGAGTAGAATTGCTTTGTCTGCTAGAGCCTGTTATTACTGTCGTTTCCATGCTTATTACTTCATATTGTCTTTTCCATGACAGTCACACCATTTCTTCTTTCAGACTGAGATTTAGACTCTGTCAGTACCCTGCCAAACAGAAAGAGAACGATGCAGGCAGCACACCTTGATTAATCTACATCACTAACAATGATCCCATTGATCTAATTGGAAGGGTATTATGCTTGAGATATAACCCACAAAAATTAATGAAAACATTTGCTTTGTCTTGCACAACTGGATAAATTGAAACCTAAGAACATGTATCTAACCTGCAAGCTTCTGAATCCAGGAAGATATAAACCAAATAAAACCTACAACAGCCATTTTGTTGGGCTGTGAATTGTGCTGGAGGACCACCATCCAGAGGAAGCTGGAGGAAGCATCGAACTCTGTAGATGTGCTGCTGTGGAAAAACTTCTGTCATCATATCTTATCTTGCATGGGCAGGGAGAGTCTGGAATGAAGGAAGCTGTCATCTAGTAGAAGATTACTGTGAATGGAACATGGTCTGGATGATACCCCACTGATGAATGCAGCAGGATGTGGAACTTGCCAGGGTAAATGCCTTGCAAGGAGGCATTTAATCATTGCAGCTACAGAAATCGATAGTCACCAAGTAGCTGAAAAGTGAGCAGGGCTGTAGCCTGTGAAAAGACCTCTGAGGCTGGCAAAGATCCATGGGTACCCTCTGTTGGTTGCTTCTGGAGTGAGGAAGCAAAGCCCTTTGAAGAATGATGGGTACGTGGTAGGACAAAAGGATAACAAACATTATGCCATACTTCATCAGGCACTAGTTCCATAACTGAAATCCAAGTAAAATCTACTTTATGACAACCATGGGATGACCTGGCATTGTGTGTGGATGTCAGGCCCTGAGGGCTCAATACAGTCACTACTAGGTTCCTGTCTCAGACACTTCAGATGTAGGCACTCTTTTGCTTGGACATTTTACCACATCTTGGTTCATCACAAGAGGAGACACAGGTCGCACATTTTTGAGTTCACTCTCTGTCCCAGTTTCACTGATCAACCCTTCACATCTCATCTTTCTGCCGTGGCTTTGTTTTCCACTTTGTTTAGGTCAAAGAAGGGGATAATGGCGGAACTGCTGCCCCACTAGATTGCAGGGTTCATTTGCACAGGGCCTACTGTGATTACAGTTACATGGAAGCAGTGTCGTGTGCTTTCTGAATCCTGTGCTTTTGTTTCATAGGTACAGCTGGTAAATGTCTAGAACAACCTCAGCTTACCAAATCAGTCTTCTAATTAACGTGATCACCCATATTGGAAAGAAATTATTTTACTGAAAAAAAAGAAAAAAACCACAAAATGGCAGAGCACAGAAGGTCTTATGGAGATTTAAAATAAGAGGA
This sequence comes from Orthonyx spaldingii, assembly GCA_013397795.1. Taxonomy (NCBI): domain Eukaryota; kingdom Metazoa; phylum Chordata; class Aves; order Passeriformes; family Orthonychidae; genus Orthonyx; species Orthonyx spaldingii. The sequence continues at coordinate 257,867 of VZTJ01001358.1, forward strand.
GAAAGGAAGAAGAGACAGCCTTACTAAGACTCAAGACTGTAAGGTCTTCTCCAGCTTTACTGGGATATTACTCAGTTATGAGACTGCAACAATATCATGGAAGTCTAACACTTCCAGTGCTGACAATGGGGTATGCAAAAACATTGAAGTTTTTAGGATTCACTGGTCTCACTCCGACCAACTGGACAGAAGCTTCTGCAAGACTCTCCACCTCATATGGTGCTGAGAATTTCACTTCAGGTTAAGTATAAGCGCTTTTTATTCTCTGATGTGAGCACAGGTGTGCAATTCCCATCTGGTGAGGATGCTGAGAGGTAAGAAGACAGCTTGCTCTGACTCCTCAGCACTACACTGCTGTCTTTATGGTGACCAGACCATACCTGCAGCCACATATGTGCTGGGAACAGTAGTGGGAAGTAAAATGGGATTGGACAGAAGACAGTGCTATGGATGTGATTACAGTGCATCTGCCCTGATGCAACTCTCTGCACCAAAGAGTTACCATTTACTACAAAGCAGAAAGGAGATCTGAACACTCCCAGTGACAGAAAACCAGCATTAAAGGCTTGGCTGTAGTCAAGGCAGACATGAGTCACTGTCATTTGACAAACCTGGATATGGGAGAGAAAGAGAAAACAGCTACTGTCCACTGGTGTTCCTGCTGCAAAAAACCACAACTAAAGGTACTAAGGTTTTCATGGATCACAGGTCTCAGATCAGGAGGAAAGAACAAGGCTCAGTAGCAAACTCAAGTTCTGGGCACAGAGGGTTCTTCATGGGTTACTATTATCAATCTTGAAAGCTGTTTTCTTTTTTTCAAAGCGAAGCAAATCAAGACACAAAAAAAGAACAGGTCAAGGAACACATATCAGGGGCAAGGATAAATCTTCTAATTGTCAGGGAAAAGACTGAATAATGTCCATCCCTTATTTGTTTGAAATATTGTGAAAACCAAGGTGGTGGGCTTCCAAAATCCTGTGTGCATATCTCAAGACTGAACTGTTCCAAGGAAGGGATTCAAGCAGATCAACAGTGACCCTGGCACACACCACAGCTTTTGAGTTCTGAAAGTGACTGATTCTGTGTAAGTGATGCTTCTCCAAAAAGTATCACAATCTGAGGTGACATGAACAGGCCTCACATGCAGGGAGTCTGACTGTAACTGGAGTGCGAGAGATTTTTCTTTTTTACATGAACAAAAAGCTCCCCTGCAGTAATCGAGCAAAATACCATGCAGAGAGGAATACATCACTGAAGTTTGCTACACTAGGGTGGTAGGCAGCCCTGTGTGCCCCATAATGTGCCTCCCTTAGGGAAGGATCATGATCTATTCCACCAGAAACAGACTGTCATTAAAATACCACACAGCAGCACACCATGAGAATCATCAGTAAAGAGACAATCTTTCCTCCCAACAAAACCATATAATTGCTCTGTGAGATCTCCTTTTCTAAGACCTAGGGATCTTCTTTCATTCTTTTCTGCTTAAGCCTCATTTCTTACCTCTGTATCAGGATCACTTTATATGAGGGATATCTTGAGCCTCCACAATTTATGATCTTGTGGGCTTAACTGAAAAATCTTACTTCTGTACTTATCTTGAACTCTAATTCATACCCTCAGCATAAGACAGAACTTAAATTAATTTATAGTTGCTTATTTCCAGAGATGCCACTGTGCATTATAATTTTGTTACTGCTTCATATAACTCATTTCTGTCTAATGATCTTTGGTCTGTTTATGCAGAAAGCAGCAAGAGACCACATTCTGTCAAAAACATTTAATGCAACCATGAGATTGAAAGTGCACTTCCCTACATACATTCATTTCATAAACATATTTCTGCAATAACATGCTGAAAAAAACAAAACCAAGCCAACCAGCCAAAATAAACAAACAAAACACCCCAACCCCCAAAACACCTCAAAACCCCAGCCCCCTCTCCCCAAAACCCCCAAACAAACAAACCAGAAAAAAACCACCCACCCCACCACCACCACCACCATTGTAATTTAGATACATCCCATCCCTAATAGAGCTAATATTTGGTCCTCCAACCACAATCTAGATCCAAAAGGAAAGACTCTGCTCTATGCCTTGCCGATAGCTAGTTCACAGTCTGTTAGCAGACATTAAGGGCTTATGATTCAACAAAAGAACAATATTCCTTACCACTGTGCAGAAAAAATTTGTCTCCTGGCAGGCATTCATCAGCTGCAAAATTTTAAAAAATAACAAGCATTACTTAAAAAAGAGCATGCCATTAAATTCCTTAGAACACACAGCATGTGATAAGACTGGCGAATGTTAAAAAAATTAATAACTGTCTTCCCCGTTTCACTCTTAAGAATCCCGTGAAATTCCCTTAGTTGCATGCTTGACATTCTGCCTTAAGCTCTAGGTGAAAGGTAATGTGAGAGATGAAACAAGAAAAGTCATTGTTGTGCCTTATTCATGCCAAACTCAAGCAATTAAGGCATCCCAAGAGACTTCACTGGAGCCTACCTTGTAGTCTGATCACAGTTAGTTTGGCCTGAGTGTTCCACAAATGACTTTGAGTGAAAGGATGTACAGGAGGCAACCTGCAGACCGCAGACTAAATGTAGCTGCTTTTTTTTCCCCATGTGCAATAAATCCACACAAGAACTAAGGTGTCTCAGGATTTGTTATATAGATCATTGTAGCCAGAAGTGTCCTAGATACTTTTCCAGAGATACAAACTTCAGCAGCTTAAACTGCTCTTGAAATCATACCAGCTTGCTATTCTGCTATTTTTTTTATTTATTTTTTTTTTATTCTGGAGGTATTCTTAATTGTCTGGCAGAGTCCTACAACTCATTCATAGTTTTTCCTGCAGTGGAAGTGTTAATAATCTCTCATTCCTGGGTAGTTTCCCAGGGCTAGGACGTTTCACCTTACATAACTGTAAATATTTAGCAAGCAGGTGATTCTGTGTGAATTAGACTCACTTTATGATCAGCCTAAAGTAGCAAAGTAGGTCAGAAGAACTGTGTCCCAAAAAAAAATGCCGACTTCTCTCTCATACTCCTTTGGAATTCTGCTGGCAGAAATTATGGAAATATGTCAGTTTCCCAAGAGACAGCTTGAAAAGCAGTTAGAATCAACAAGTTAACAGTTTGAATAACAGGGTAGGACACACAGAAGCACTACAATTACAATTCTTATCCTGCAGGCAGTCACATGCTCCAAAGATCCCTCCCCTCTTCCAGTCATGAAGTTTGTGTTCTCCACCTCTTTTTGCCCTGAGTGTCACAACTTGGAAACACAAGTGATACCAGGTGCCCTGTGAATAGTTGGGAACACCAGATGTCCCTCCCATCCTGTCTACTTTATGAGAATTTCATAGCAAGAAAGCCCATATATTAACTATGCAAGGATTCACCTCTTTCAGCCACAATTTCATGGCAAATAATCTCCATTTAGTTAACTGTTGTGCCCTAGATATTTCCATACTGGACTGTGATTGCCTGTGTCTTAATTCCACCATGCCTGTATATAGCACAGATATATTGGTATATAGACATATAAAGACATAAATTAAATATACACACATATATTCATAAGAATGTAGAAATTTTATAACCAGTAGATAATACTCTTTAATCAGACCTAGGGACATTAATGACTGAAGTCTGACTGTGAATAGAAAGCAATTAAAAGAGAGGTTCAGTCCCCAACCTGCTTTACAAGGCAGCTGAACAAACTTTCAAAGTTCAGAGGGAGGGCAGGAAGGGGAGTGGGCATTATGGGAGTGGGAGACACAAAAGAAGTACAGCATGACTTGGGCTGTGAACCCATCCTCAAAGGCTGCTCAAGGTGTTCCCCATGCAACCCCAGGAAAGCATAGAAGAAATCAATCCTATGAGCTGAACCAAGGGGCCATTACCTGGTCACAGTCCAACTGGGTGATTGTTCAGTGTGACTTGGGCAGACTTTGAGTGGGTTTCACACAGACCACATCGTGCATGAAAACAGAAAAGTGCCAAGGGGTGGGGTGGGGGCGGGGGGGGGAGGTGCAGGGAGGTGGGAAAGACACATTACAACAAAAAGCCCCTAAAGTCTTTCTGACACAGACCACACAAAATGAGAGAACTGACCAATGGGCCTAAGAACTGGAAAGGGCAATTTTCAGTAAGTTTCACACAGACAGGGCAAGTGGTCTTGATGAGTTGCCTTTTCCTTAGTTGCAGGTCATTCTTAAAGCTACCTGTTAGACAACTATGCAGTGCAAGCTTATGCAAAATTTGTTTCTTTATCCTTAAGTCAGTGACCCCATAGAAAGTTTCAAACGCTCCAGATGACTGACTGAAGAGGTGGAAGTAAGAAGTGTGTCATGATCTGCTGACATTCATGTCCTGGGCCTGACACAGTTGCAGAAAGGAGACTGGACATAGATGGGACAAAGACATTCTGAGGGACAAGACTGAAGAAGGTTAAGAATCAAGTCCCCTTACATGCTGTTAATAAAGTTTATCTGTACATGAGCTCAAATGATTGTCAAATGTTGCATTTCTAACATGGTTGTAGTAGCAGTAGGTTGCCAGATATGCCTGCATCACTGCTTCCAGTGAAATACATTCATTGTGTTCCTGGGGAGGCAGAAAACTCGGGAGATATAAATTGTTACTCTTAGCAGAGGGTAAGTGGCAAGCTGGCAACCTGGCTTTCAAAGGTTATTCAAGGTGGCAAGAAACCCCTTCAGAGGACCAGGTGATTGTGGCAGAGGTGAAAGTACAGTGGCAGGCAGACTTGATAATATGCAATGATTTTTCACCTGTAACAGTGGTGTTAAGTACATCTTTATAGTGCCATACATATTAGACAAACATGCCTGAACATCAGTTCAAAAGGTGAAACAAGCTCTGAACCACTCAGGGCTTTTAAAACTGTTTTAGCTGGTGGCCATGCACCTCAGAAATTCAGACTGATGAGAGAAAAAAATTTTTAAATGAAGCTTTAAACAACCTGTTAAAGACCTACAATGTTCACCATTTTCCTGCTAGTCATAAGTGTAAGTAGTCATTTCAACATGACACTTAGGACGAAGATGTGTGATTTGTTTTAGCATGTGCAGTACTGTTGTGCTACAATCACACATTCTGAAAGTTTATGAAGAGTTATAGCCATAATTTCCAGGGATCTCTCTGAGCTAAATCTGTGGACATAGCTCAGTTGAACCCTTTCAACTTATGGGAAAGGATGCTCTAACAAGTCTCAGCAGAAACAGTATGCTGGGCCCTATATTTCTAGTGGGATGGCATCCTGTGGTTACATCATTATTACGTAAACATGGAGGTGTAGCAACTGCTGGCAGCCAGCCTCCGACAACCTGTGACCACCCTACCACATCTTCTCCTGTTCTGAAAAGCCTTCTGCTGACATGCAAGGGTGTTCCATTAATGCTGAGTCCAAGTTCAAGCCACATTACGTAGGCCAATGACCTGGTTACAGCTAGGGTAGAGTCAATTTCTTCTCAGTAGTTGTTGCAATGCTGGGCTTTGATTTGAAATGGAAGTGGTGTTGATAATGCACTGATGTTTTGGGTTTCTGCTAAGTGTTGTTTATTCGAAGTCAAGGACTTTTTTTCCTTGTCTAATGCTCTGCCAGTGAGGGAGTATGCAGAAGGAACTGGGAGGAATCATAGCAGGTGGTGAGCAATTGCATTCTGCACCACTTGTTTTTCTGTTTTGTTATCATTATTATCATAATTTCCCATTTTTACTGTCTCTTACTTTATTTTCAATTATTAAACTGTTCTAATCTCAAGATATGAATTTTATTTTGATTCTTCTCCCTGTTCCACTGGGGAGGTGGGAAGTGACATGGACTTGAGTGGGTGGCTGCATCATGTTTCATCTCCAGCTAGGCTTAAAAGCATGACAGCCAGCTACCAGGTGTTTTGAAAGTAACACTGATGAGGTGCTGTGGATATACTGGTCTGGCTGATAGTGCCGGATTGTGTGCAGGGTCTGGGGTAGCAAAGCAGTTCCTTTTAACAGGGCAAAGCAAGAGCAATGAAAACAGTGCAGAATGAAAAGCTTTTCTCTCAATGCCAAAGCAGGCAACTCCCATGAACCCAAGAAATACAGTTTAAGGACCAGTTTAGAGCCGTCAAGGCAATTGCTAACATGAGTCATGGTCAACTACCCACCTTCAAGCAAGTTACCAGACAGTACCTGAGAATCCTACTCATCACCACAGTGACTGTATATATGAATAATACTGTAAAGTTCATGACATGCTGAAGTGAAGACTTGCTCAAGACCTTAACTGTGCAAAAAGGAGTAAGAACTAAGACAGACAATCAGAACAGAGACACGGATTATTTTGAAAGAAGCTGAAAATTACTTGAAAGAACAATCTGTTCAAACAGGAAATAATGGGGAGTAGGTGGAGGAATGATAATAGATTGTAAGTTTACATCCAGTGCTATCTGTGGATGGGGTTTTGAATTCATAAAGCCTTTCATGACCTCATTTTTCTATACTGAGTACTTAATCTCATTTTATTTCTCATGGTCAGCTGCAGATAACTGAAAGTAAAAACCTGTTCTGTTTTCCTAGTGAGTGGGATAAGCCTTCAATTGCTTATTTACTTGCATCAAGAGATAAATGAATGGAGTGCATTGTGAGTGACCAGAAATAAATAGAATATCTTAGATTGGAAGAGACCTTTACGATCATTGAGTACAACCATGAAGAGGAGTTAGGTGATGAGTTCCATTCTGAAACTGTTGTGGTACAAAGTGTTTAGCTGTGCACACACAGAGATGTCACAGCTGTGCCTTCCAATTTTTCCCCAGCTTCTTATTTTGTCCCTTTAGCCTTGTCACTGGAAATGATACATTTCCAAATGCATGGTACAAAAAGCTCTTCTGTCACATCTGCTCAAGAGGTTTTTAGAAATTGACCTTAATTGTCAGGTTCATTCAACTGCTTTCAGTATCCTCTTCTTCCCACTTTTTCCCTAGAATTCAATGCACCAGAAACAAGAATACAGTCAGGCTGAAAATGCCATCAGCTCAAACACTAAATTGAATTCAGATTAAAATCTGTACTCTATGTCTACAGGAGAAAAGCTGTTTCCTTAGGTTGTGCCCTGAGGTTCAGTTCCATCCCTTGTCTATAAAATAAGAGCCTTTTGGAGACAGACACACTTACCATGCACTAGAAAAAATGCCTGAAGTCTGAGATGGTGGCAAGTGAGTCATCACAGAATCACAGAATCATTTACGTTGGAAAAGATCTCTAGGATCATCCAGTCAAACTGTTAACCCAGCACTGCCATATCCATGATGAAGCCATGTCCATTAGTGCCGTATCTAGAAAGCTTTTAAATCCCTCCAGGGATAGTGACTCAAGCACTCCCCTGGGCAGCCTGTTCCAATGCTTGACAACCCTTTCAGCAATGAATTATTTCCTAATACCCAAACTAAACCTCTAACCTTGCGCAACATGAGGTTTGTTTCCTCTCATCCTATCATTTGCTACTTAGGAAAAGAGATCAACACCCTCTTTAGTACAAACTTCTTTCAGGTAAAAAGAGAAAAACAGTTTCCTTAACTCTCAAAGTAGTTCACAAGGAGGAGCAAGAGGTGAGTACCACAGCTCTAGCACAATGTTTAAAGTCATGGGCTCAGCAGTCTGGATGCATGTGCTGTCACACTATTGTAGAATTTGCTATCTGTGTACTCTCAGGAGGTGCAGAAGCACCACCACTGACTAGCAGGATGAAGAGATAACCTCATGACTTTGGCTGCATGTCCAGTCAAATGAAAATTAGAGTTTATGTCCTCTGGATTGCTGCCTGGTGCTTTAGGCATTAGGTTCTCTCTTGATGTGGTGCAGCCTTTGTGCTGCATGAAGAACATCAGCCTTCTGGCACACAAAGTGTGCTCTTTATTGCAGTTAAAACCTTTCCACTGGCCTCCCCAACAGACTCCTCTCCATAAAATCCCTGCATCTTGCTGTTAGAAAGGTGCTAATTTCCAAATAACCTGTTCTCTGAGCAATGAGAGAAAGGTTTCTTGTTCTGAAAAATGGCTGTGAAGACTGTGACATGGTCACGGGCTGGAGACTTTAAAAGAGCACCTCCTGGAAACATTGTAAGGTCTCTCCTTTGATCCCACTGCTGTGTGCTCTCCCACTGCCTCTGCAATCGCTGAGAAATCTTCTGGGTTACTCAACATTTCCAAACTGCTCAATGCAGGTAAAGAGATTTCAGAGATTTTGCATCCAAGTTATCTTTGTTTGACCGACTGGCAGGCTAGAAAACAGCTCTGTTACTTCCATAGTGTAATTTCTGTCCAGTCTGCAGACAACTATCTCCCATCAGACTCTCATGTTCACCTTTGGTCTGAGATCTGGCCACAGGTGAGTGACACACAATCTTCTTTACCTGAAGAAAAATGTGGAAATGAAATGCAGTTACAGTTCTGCAGTTACATATTGCATTGTTTCCTCCAATTCCTTCTCTCTCAAGCTTTCTGTTTTAAGGCACAATTTTTTTAAAAGCTGTAAGTTGAATGTAAAATGTCAACTAGCTGAACCTGGTTTAGCAGTCTGCTAAAAGCAACTGGTTTCTGCAGTCAATTCATTTCCACAGGTTGCCTTCAGTTCCTAATTTCCTGGCAGTTTTATTGATTTACACAAATATATTACCTTTTCTTGTCACAAATGTATCTCTAAGAGTGGGCCAGAATACTGCATTGAGTTCAGGCGTCCCTCAAGTTCAGGTATCACAGCACTGCTTTACATAGATGTTTCCACCACTCCATGTCTTTCCTGGTTGTTCACAATATTGCAGAGAGCAACACAAGTGTGACACACCTCTATCTTTGTGGGAAACAGCCATGGGAAACTCAGATCCAAACACACAACTTTGGTATGGTGGCCTCATGAGCTCACCCTGATGACACATTCCAACATAAGAGAAAACCTTATAGCTTGAACTTCAGTAAAGAAGCTTTAAGTAGCCATTTATCTTGTCCAATCTACAAGACTCAAGAAAATACAGCAAAAAATGAAGAGTTGAGCATTTCATTTGAACTAATATGAAATAACGTACAGTTGAGCTAATATGCAATTATATGAAATAACTCTGTGAACACCAAAACTAGGTAATGCCTAAGCTGTTAGACAAAATTTTCACTTCTTGTATAACTGCAGACACTTGTTTTCACCATTTCAACAGCAATTCTAACTACCCACACCATCTTCTCACTGTTGAACAGGTTCTCCTTACTCCCACAACTGTGGATTCCTCATGTGGGTTCATAGGCCAGTTTCTCAGTTCATTGAAACAACTCAGAAACTACTTTTATGTCAGTGAAATGATGCAGATTTAATGCTGATTGATCTACTCAGTTTACCTACTGACAATGAAAGCAGGTTTTCAGGTAAAATTGAGGATGTCTTTTGACTGCTTTCTAGCATCTACAGTCAGGCAGAAAAATTCACTTGTCTAACACAGATATTTTAGCAGTTGAGTAAGGAAAGAAACAACTGCAGATTATAATACTTTGTTGTTGATGTGTTCCTCATTAGGACCATATGTCCACAGCAATTATAAAGCACTGTACAAAACCGCACTTCTATGTCATTGCTGGCGTTCCTGGACTAGCACAATCTACAGAAAGAAGAACCTTGTCATGCATTTACCTGTACTTGCCTTTAACTCTGCTTGTTCCTCCTCCATTGCCATGATTGCAACTCCAGCCCAGCCACAGTGTCACTTCTCTCAAGGCAGCAAATGTTCTGCTGGTATAACCACTGTTATCATTCTTTGCATTTTAATCTCTTCGGAAGCTGGGAAGACATTAATCTTATCAGAAGAGGTTTACATGAAATGTGGCAGAATCTTTCCCCCTTTCATAGTAAAAAAAACCTGAATCACAAACAGAAATCTGGCTATTAAATTACTTTTTCCCTGGTTAGTGTTATTTAGCAGATCTACAGACTTCAAACCCCTTTTTCATAGGTAGGTAGAAATCTGGTGATCTTGAAAGATGCTTTCCAACCCAAAGCACACTGTGCTTCTATTCCACGCAGATTGATCCTGAGGCTGGGAGAGACGTGCTGTTCAGAGATGAAACTCTACCTAAAATTCACATGTCACAGACTAACAAATTATGCCCATTTTCCTGTACTTCCATGGTGAGGTTGAAAGCAGGTGTTCCTGAGAAAATGCAACTAGATGCAATATGCAGACCTCACGTCTTTCCAAGCACAGTTGCCATGACAGACATATCTGTGTATTTTACAGTGAAAGGAGTCGTGATGTGTGTGTGCTTGTATTGTATTCAGCTCTGAGAGCAGAGTACAAAAATTTGGATAGAAAAATGAAATTAAAAACCATGAGGAGAGCTGTTCCTTCCTGTAGGCTTCTTACCATCAGAAGCTTCTTTTTTCTCTTCTTCTATTTTTTTATGAAGGATTCATTACAGGTCTTGTCCTGTGCCTTTTCTACTCCAAAAGCATGCAGGAAATGGAAACTTGTGTGTGTTGTGCAGTTGCAATATAGCTGTATATTTCTGAAATACACAAAGAATAACCCAATACTTCAAATTTCTTGTGTTTGTTAGTAAAATCCATCACCTTGGGGCAAAGATCATAGAGAAGCTGAATCAATCCATTCAGTGTTATAGGCAGCTTTTGGTTAAGATGCTGCCTGGGGAGATCAAGCTTCCAATTTAATCTTTTCTTTTTTTGTCTTCTTTCATGAATGAAATCCTTTTTCTTTTACAAGGTTAAATATATTCCCCATGGAAAAACTGTTCTGGAGGTAAGAGCAGCCTGGGGTCTGGGGTCTTGCAACATTGATTTTGTTAATGATTTTAATACTTTTATCAGTTCCCATTCTCAAGACCATGCTGCAACATTAATCTTTCCTGTTTCAAGGTTTGTTTTTGCTTTAGTGGTACATTCATTAATTACTTCATAAATACTTTGTCATTTACCACATGTGTGAGTTATGCTTCCATTGTTTTTAGGAGCATAACTTCTTTCTATTTTCCTATATTTTGTAAAAATGACAGCATATTTTACTGCCTTTCCCAAAGACTTAGGCTTCCATTGGCTACTCTTGTCTCTTTGTGACCCTATGTACTCATTCTGATTATGTCCTAACAACCTCAGAGCTACTCATTGGATCCCTTTTTAAAATGACACCTTTTGGTGAATGTAAAGCTGGATGTTTACAAACATGGCATTACAGACTTTGCATCAGGAAGAGGCTTCCCATGCATTTTGTCTGGGGCTGATTCCTACCATGAGAAACAAATACTTTCAGGGACATTTTCCAGACCTTATGGGGGAGAAAACCCTCTGTGTTAATTCTGCTGATAATAAAAAAGCACCAGGAATGGTCTTTTGTAGGCAACCTCCTCCCAGGCTGCAGGAGCATCCACTCCATGTGGTGTACACGCTACCTACCACTACAGAGAACAATACTGTAAAAGCACAAATAATGCTAAAGCAATTGTTTTGGTTATGAAAGCACAGAAAAAAGAAAAAAGAAAAAAAAAACAAACCCAAACCAGAACCTAACAGAAAAACCATAAAGGATTTTATTTTCTACTTCCCACCAGCAAGCGATGTCTGGCCACTTCCTGGGAAGCAAGGCTTCGATACACATAGCAGCACATATTTGTTTGCGCCAAAAGGCAAACACCATAAGCAATGAATGCCACACCTTCCTCCTTCCTCCTCCTTTCCCTTAGGTTTTGTACCTGGACAGACATCCTATGGTATGGAATACCGCTTTGGTCAGTTTGGGTTGGCTGTCCCAGCCATGTCGCAGCCATGATCCTGCCCCCAGCCTCCTGGCCTGTGTGCGGTGGAATGTTGAAGAGAGAGGCTGGTGCTGTGCCAGCACTGCTCAGCAGCAGCTAAGGCACTGCTGAGCTGTCAACACCTTTCCAGCTACTAATGCAAAGCACAGCACTGTGAGGGCTGCTGTGAGAAAATTAACTCCACCTCAGACTGCCTCAATACACTCTAACCATAAAAGGTAGTATCTTTCTGAGGAGAGAAGGAGGGATAGTGCACAGGGATCCATTGCGAACTCTTTAGATTAGGAAAGATGCTAATGTGTGAACTATTTTTTTTCAAAGAGAATTAATTGAGTTATTGAGTTTAAATAGCTGCTTGCATTTATATCCATATAAGCATTTGTGCTGTTTGGGGATTAGGCATAAGAAAATGTAGAGAAAATAAAGGACAAAAGATGGGGAAGGACAGAAAGAAGGTAGGAGGGAGGAAGGCAGGCAGGAAGGAAGGAAGGTAGGCAGGAAGGAAGGAAAGAAGGCAGGAACGCAGGAAGGAAGGAGTTAAAATGAAATGATAATAAATCCAAATATCTTCTTTCTAAATAAAGAATGGGTGTCATACATCCTTCCAAAATCAGTTCAGGATTGTTTTGGTTCTTTTCTAATCCTTCTAATGTCCATGGATGAGATAGCTTCCCTATAATGAGTAAAGTCTGATCAAGGCTGGCTTGGCTAAAATACCAAGGCCCGGAGGGAGATTTTTTCCTGTTCGTCTTCCTTTTACCTCCTAGGAAACCAGACAGCAAAGCAAATTGCAACAATTTGTGACTGTAAAGCAAACACAGAATTCTAATTATATTGTTTTTCACCAACAGTTGCTTTAAATACACTGTCCTGGCTTGTGTTTGCTTTTCTAAAGCCCATTAGTTCTGTCACTAGTGTTTTTCCCGGAGGAGAAAGTTCTAGCTGAGAAGCCTTTGATTATTTTCATTATTATCCGAGACACTTGCACAACTTACAAAACATTGACTATGGCCTCTGGCCTCTTCAAATGCTGCTGTCTCCTTTCAACATCCCTTGATTTGGTTTAAGAGTTTCATCTAATTCAACTGACAGAAAATAATTTAGTCAAGTCTTAAAGCAGGTTTCTTTCTTGACCCACAAATCTAATTTCCAATCAACAGTTGCTCTTTGGTTGCTGTAGAAATTTAGACATAGACAGACAGATGGACAGATGTGCTTTATTCTGCTGCCCCTTTATTTACTTTGCATTCTGGATGTCATGACATGTGCTCACATGGCACATCCTTGCACATACTTTTTCTTTCACAATTCTGGTTGTATGTACATTCTGAACCAGACCTGATTGACCACTAATTATCCGTCTTAGTGTTAAGAGGAGAGCACCAACACCAAAGCTTTTTCTATAAGGATGACAAACAAACGAGAAAAGCAGATTAGGCAATTTTAAGTTAATGTGTGTGCTGAGTGGCTCTAACAAACTACAAAGACAACATACATTTTGGAAAAGTGCTTTGTGTCATAGCTTACATGAATATCCTTTTCTTCCAATTTTTTAAGCTGCTTTCGTCTTGCTAAGGCCATCCTTTGTCTCCAGATACAAGAAACCCAGGAAAGGAAGGCAAGAGACTACCATGGAAGAGTCGAGACCTGCTTGTCAAACTGAAGGACAAGAAAGAAATGCACGGGTAGTGAAAGCAGAGACACAATGATGGTGCTTTATCTTTACAATTTGCTTTGTCATGAGTTTAATGTATATGTAAATTAATGTAGATGTAAAGTCATTTCCTTTGGCTAATGCCAGATGAAAGAACAACTCCCATCAGAATATTGTTGCAGTTAACTTAAGAAATGGCAGTAATTATGAACAGCTTTTCTGCCAGAGGGAAGAACAGTGCATTTAAAATACTTCTTAGTTTGTGAACTTTCAGCCTCTTACACAGGAGTTGGGAGAAGGTCAAAGTGCAACATTTTAGACTGGTAATGAGGTGTAATCACTCCTAGTGCTGAAAAATCCCTACATGGACTGAAGACAAAGGGTCTTATTATCTACAGCCTGCGCTGTGTACCCACTGTGTTGTCTTTGCAGGGGGAGATATGCATAATTGACATGGAGAAACTATGAGATGGCTGGGGGACACGGTCTGGTGGAGACAGAATGGTTCTCTTTTTGTCTCTGAAGAGCTGAGCAGAACTAAGAGAAATTGTATGACCAGAATTCTGAGGAATACTCTGGACAAAAACGAACTTTAGTCTCACTCAGGGTTATGTAATTACTAAAATGTGTCATATGCTAATAATCTTTATGAAGTACATGCTACCACATATATGACTATATTGCTAAAGTCTCTGTCTAGAACATGCTGTACATAAAGAAGTGGAGGAGGATAAGATTGAACTGTATATGAGGGTAGAAATTTCACGTGTTTAGGAGGAAGACCAAAATAGACCTTGAAGACAGTTGATGAAGACAATACCTGCATCTTTGCACTAGTTCACCTTCTGCAATCCACCTTGGATCAGTGGAAATCCTCTCAGTGCATATTCTGAGTTGGAAAAAAGTGGTTACTAGAGTAACAGGGTATCCTGCAACCTAAACTTCATATGCAGGCTCAGATGGGTAAATATAAGCAGGAAAACTACATAAGAACATGTTTCACACACAATTGCATTCAAGGTGGAAAACAAAACAACGTAATTCTGTTACAATTCCCCATCTCTGCCAGAAAACACAGACAAAATCAGTAAACCAACATGGTCCTGGTATTAGTTAAGCTACTCCCTCAAATGTACAAAGGTGTACAAGTCCACACTGGTGCATCCTTGCAATTTTGACTGGCAGGTCTGAGGAGCAGAGATCATTTTTTGACCCACAATCATACAACTAGTAATGCATAGCATATTATATGGGATACTACCTGACATTGGTAAGATGCTCAAAGAACTGAGCATATGTAAAGGCATTGTTGGAGCCTGTCTAACTCCAAGGCTCTGAAATTATTCATGACAGATTGCCCTGTTCCTCTACAGATGAATTAAATCTGGGCCATAATTAGGAGCTTGATACAGCACTGTGGGTGTGACCTTGTCATGCACAAAATCACTTTGAAAAGAGAAAGGACCAGAGATTCAGAGAATTTATTTTCTAATTTTCATCAAAAAAGTCTTTGAAATGCAAAACAATTGGGAATAAAAATAGAACATTCGTTCTAAGTAATGTGAGAGATGGTTAATAATTTAGACAACATCTTTTTTATAAGTTTCTATCTAAAATAGGAAATATAAGAAATAACAGAAATTCAAGAAAGAGGACTTATCAGCATGGGGTTTGTCTCTTTCTGGGAAAATACGTTTTTTCTTTTTTATCCATAGAAGTTGCTCATTTTTTAATAGTGACACAAACACAAATAGCAGTATCCAACCTGTTATCTTATTTTCTTTATTTTAAAGAGGTAATGGGGAGCATCCATGTAAAGTACGGTGACCTATTCTAACTACGAACAAGAGTCCAGGAGTATTCTGAAGGTTATTGGTAATAACTTTGTAATTTGCATAACAGAGGAAAAGGACCTGGGGGTCCTGATGGAGCAAGCTGACTGTGAGCCAGCCATGCACCCTCCGGCCACCAGCAGCCTGGACTGCACAACGAACAGAACTGTCTGCAGGGCAAGGGATGTGATCCTTCCCTTCTTTCTTTCAGCACCGTTGATGAAATGTGGGGGTTCAGTTCTGTGTTCCCCAGTACAAAAGAGATATAGACTTCCTGCAAAAAGTTCGGTGAAGGCACCAGAGCAGCTTTTGTACAAGAAGAGGATGAAAGAACTGTGACTGTTCAGCCCAGAGAAGTGAAGGCTTGGGACAGCATTACCAATGTGTGTAAATAGTGGAGTGAAGTGTATGAAGAAGAGGGAGCCTGGAAATTCTCAGTGTTACCCAGTGACAGAATCAGAGGTAATGGGTGCAAACTGAAACATGAGAAAAATCATTAAAGCATAAGAAAAAAAAATTATTGCAAGGGTGATCAAAGAGTGGAATGGGCTGCCCAGACAGGTTGTGAAGTCTCCAACCTTGCAGACATTCAGAGTCCAACAGGAAATGGTCTGGGATATCTCAGTCCTTCAGACTCTGCTGAGTGGAGAGATTGTCTATTGTCAGTTATAAAACAGAATGGGGGAACTCCTAATGCTGTTGTCAGTTCAGTGATGCAAACCCATGTAATTCAAACCCATTAGTAACAAGTTCAAAGGGTCCTTGCCAAAGTCATGACAAAGTCCATCTGTGTACAAACAGGCCCAGGATTCTTTTCTTTTACTCCATAACACAAAGCCATCCTCAGATCCAAAGGTATGTTGTTCTGCTATCTTGCCAGAATACCCAAGAAACCAAGGAGCTGCAGTAAACCGAAGTTCCAAATCTTAACTCCACAGCAATGGTGTTACTTCCTTTTTTAACTGGAACCCTGGATGTTGACTACACTCCGCAAGATGAAGGTGTATACGTCCCTCTACTCATGCAGACTTCTAAGCATGTAATATCCTGAAAAAAATGAATCCTATCAGAAGATCTACTCTTCACTTCTTTTGCACTACTATTTTTATAAAAGTGAAAATTATTACAGCTAATGTGCAACAGAATAAAACACTTGTTTTTCTTTAGTCAGTAAAAAAACCCAGTCAATTTGGAACGGTGCATTTTTTTTCTTTATATGTGATTTAGATGCTGGACTGAAAGCCAGGTATTCAGAGAAAATTTTATAAAGAGTGAAAGAAAGAGTAGAAGCCATTTATCCCTGTTTTTTGTTTCCCAAATATAGATTTCCTCAGGGATTCTACTGTTCTGGAAAAGCCTCTCTTAGTCCTGCAGAGTTCTATGATGTTTCATTACACTCTGCCTTCAGTTTGTAAAAGATGTGTTGAAGCTTTCACTGCTCTAATGAGTTGGAACAAACATTGTGATGCTTCAAGCAGATCCATTTCACAATTTTATTTTCTGGCTTGCTTTCATCCTCTAGACTCCAACACTTGAAGAACAAAACTTTCAGCCACATGGAAAAATAGACTTTCTTTTCCTGATGCATTCAAATTGTACGGTCTGTAGCAGCTGCCAGGATATCTGATGAGATAGACCAAGTCTTTATATCTTCTTTACAGAAAATTTAAAAAAAGGCCAAAGACTAGTTTATTTTCTATGTGGGGTAGGTGTGATTTATTATGTTCTGGTTTTGTTGAATTTGCTTCAACCCTGTAAAGAAAATCACTTGCAAGAACCATTCCACGTGAAACTGTCACATCTCCCTTTTGAAAGAGGCAAGATCCTTGAAAGAAGAGATTGAAGATGTAGATATACTTATCTACAGTATTGTAGATCATCATTGTAGATATACTTATCTAACCTATGACATTTGAATTATGGAAAAGCTACTGGGAAAGAAAGTGGAATTGAGTCTGAACATCCCTTGTCCCTCTCAAGCTTGCTTTCTTCATGAACAAATTTTGAACAATATCCTTGGTATTAATTTCAACTCTATTCCTGCTCGGTAAATGTGAGGCAGAGACAGTTCTTACTCTTTGAACAGTCTACACAAACAGAGGAGACAAGAGACATTAGTGCTCCATCACAAAACCATTGTTGCAATCACAGTATTCAATTCTTGTTGTTATGGCTAGTAGTTCCTCTAATTAACTATTCCTTTTAACATTTTAACATTTGTGTTTACCTGGAAGCATATGAACACATCAATCAAAACAATAAATAGCCTAGTTATAGATAATATCTCTGTGACAACGTTAGGCAAGTTGCCATCCCAGGCTTACCCTATTCAGGCTGGAACTCCAGTGAAAGTCTTAAATATTTTTTTCTTGGCCAGTGCAATAATCTCACCTGTCTGATATTCAGTGAATGATGGTGGAAGAGTTGCAGTTAGTAGTACTCAGAAGGCTGTATTTTGCTTGGTCAAATAACACTAGATTTAATAGGGAAAATAGTAAATATTATTAATTACCAGAAGATTTCCTATAGAAAATGCTAGTTTTCACTATCAGACACTCCACACAGAAGACCTTGCAGGTTGACTGCAACAATCAGGCTTGGAAAGTTTCTGGCTTGGAGAATAGCAGGTCCTCTTCTACTCATTTCCAAGAGCATCACACACTTTGAACTCTGTTCTCACTGCATGCTATGAGCTGAAAAATAGAGGGGATTTATGGCATCTCAAGCATCATGGCCTGTCTGAGAGTTGCCCTTCTTCCCCACTGGAGGTCACAAGTTTACAATGACTAAATAGCATAAATAATGCCATAGGTCAGCCAATTTTCATCCCATAAAAATTAAATTATATTCTGTTTGATGTCCTTTAAGGAGTCTCGAAGTCCCATTATTTTACAGACCTGTCCAATACATGATCCTGTAACACACATATGTATTTCCTTAGTAGCTCACCTCTTGAATAAGTATTGTCTTGACTTATAAGAAAAGTTTGTTCATAAAATGTGAAACTTAGTATATCGCATCTGAGGGAACACAGACAAAGAGAAAATAAGTCCTAGCTGTGCTGATATGTCCTCACTGAATCTCTTCAATAGGTAGAAAAATCATCTCTTTGTAGCTCCTGCTCAGAATAAGAGTCAGACATCATTATAGTGTGAATCATCAGCAAAAGATGTCTTTCTCCAATCCTAACAAATCCATTTCCCTCAAGTATCCTGATTCTTTTCTCTCACAAAGGTGTGGGACTGCAATCATTTTTGACTTCAAAACCGATTCTCAATCCATTTAAGTTTCTGACAACAAAATTGAAACTCTCATATCCTAATAAATAGAATAAAATTGGAAACAATTTTTCTATATTTTAAACTCCAAAATGGTGAGGCAGATGTCCATGAAAACCTAAGAAGGGTTTCTTGTTGACTCTAGTAATATGTGTCATGAGAAAGTCACATTTCCAAACCTGCCTGAAGAACACAGTTTCTTTGTGGGGAGAACCAGTTAATGAGATGATCAGAGGAGCAAGAAAGTCTGACATGTACCTTTACTGCATTCATGCAGAGACAAAAGGATGTCACTGGAACCCACAGATCGACATCTCATTCCTGCCCGATGCTGGTTCTCCTCTCCTGACTCTAAGCAGCTGTCTTTGTGTGGTATGGGACAGTGCTCTGCTCTGGGTCATTGCATAAATCTTTGCTTTGTTTGAATTCAACTCATACCCTCTGGCTTGTCACAGAAGGAATGACCCACACCACAGAAACTTTAAGTTCCTTTCCCCAGTCTGGAACAGACTTCCACAAGGCAGGAATAGCCACATTCAGGTACATGATGTGGTAGGTATTCCTAAAGTATATTCCCAAACGGTAAAGCATAAAATCCCCCAAAAAAACCCTAAAAGCAAACATGGTCAGATAATGTTTCTGTGTCTCTGAGCTGCTGGCGAAAAGAATATTGCATATAACTGTTCAGTCTTTGCAAGAGCAGCTAAACAATTGAACTAAAATTAAGCAACTCCGTTCACTGCAAAACATTCGCTTGTGGCCAGTATCCTAATCTGCCCCTTTCCTACATGTTTATAGTATCTTTCTGTTGTTTTGTTCTTTGTTTTAAGTTGCCCATTTTGGGAACACATGCATCATAGATGATAATGCAAATGTAGAGAAAAATCTGCAGAGGGGACTAAAATTCCTTCCTCATTCTTTCAAATTACAGCGTCAAGCAGGAAAGCATGTGGGATGTCACAGAACATAGCTAAAGGCAGAGATCACAATTTAAGGTGGCGCATATGTTCTCCAGTCCACCAAAGGTCAAGGCATATGAGCTTTGAAATGTTTCATGAGATGTGTGAAATGTGCCAGGGAAATAGCATATGCCAAAAGTTTCACATGTTGCTACTCTAAAGTACCAGATCAGGACCTGTGCCTTGTAGTAGACTGTAGTGGACAAGTGGACAGGCAGGATGGAGGGTGGAAAAGATGTTAGGAAGTAGAGAGTTGTCAAAAGTTGCATGTGGGAAATGGAGAGAGGCACTCAGGTACCAAGGAATTCTGTCAGTGCAGGCTGTGGAACAGAAATGAGGGTACCTTGGTGGTCAAGGTAAACCTGCTGCAGGAACAACACTACTGGAGTGAATTTAGGCAGATAGACATCACTTTTATCAGTAGACTATGAATGTGTGCAATTACGTTTCATTCAGGGAGGCCTCCAGCCCTCAGCAGGTGACACATTTCCTTGGAGAAGGTCCTTCCATTCCTCTAGTCTGCTAGCATCCACTTCAGAGAGCACAGGCTATCCCTCTCCTAATTTCAAGCAAGAAAAGCAGAGTGGGACAGAGCTATCCAGTATAAGACCTTAGCAACAGCAGCTGTACAGGCATTCAGAGAGATGAAATTTTCCAGGGATCAACCTAAAGTCAGAAAACAAGAGGGAGATGCTACCTTTGCATCTGATTCCACAAAAGGAATCCTCCTGTTGTTTGTTGTTTAAATGTCAAAGCTTTTAACAGGACCAGAAATTGGAGTCACTGGAGAAAAGAAGCTGCAGAATCCTCAGTAAATTAGCAGTGATAAATATTTGAAGGATTTTTATGGGTTGCTGGTCTTTGATTAAAAGCAGAGTTAAATAAGTAGACCCTGTCTTCCCTTTCGCATCCCAGCATCAGGAGGAGAAGAACCCACAGAACACTGATATACTGGTTAAATTAAAATCTTCCTGAGGATGTGTTAGAGGCCAAAAGATAATGCTTTATGGCTCATTATTAGAAAATAATAGATAGCATGACTTTAGTCACCAACGCAGTAGCTCCAAATTGGCAAATACCCAGTGGAGTCTTCAACGTTATGTATACAGGTAGGTGTAACAGATACCCTGAGACTGCTCAGTGTTCAAATCACGCCTGAAGCCTGCACCCATCCTAGTAAGTTAGACCAGGAAAATCCTAGGCACCTCTAGCTGCACGGCATGAGTTGATCCCTTAGTAAACTTAGTTTCCAGTGAGTGGCTAGATGCCAAGTGCCTGTGGCAAATGTTCACTGAAAGATCCTCTTTGGGACGATGTTCAGCTAATCAGGAACATGGATTATAGTCTATCAGTCCCTGAAAATGTGTCCCAGGAATGCTTCCCTACAAATCCAGACCCATTAATATAGATACAACTAATATTATTTACAAGATCAGTGCTAAACTGAAGAAATAAGATACTGAAAATGTCTCTCAGTAATCACTATGACACAGTGAATTAAAAACACAGTCTCTGATTCTTGGTGTAATGGAGTCAACAAAGGGGATCCTTGGATTATTTCAGTGGTATTTCGGCCATCTCCCCATGTATTTACAGATGTCTAACAAGGGGATGGTCACTCAGAATAGAAATAACTACCTGGGATAAATTCTTGAGATAACTACCAAGTCATTAAAATTCACAACCAAACAGAATGCTTCCTGTGCACCACTATCTGGCTATCAGCAAACCTCCAGGTGTGGTTTCATACATTGTCTTAGCTGATGCATGAAATAGGGTTGAGGTATACTGCATGGTCTCTCACATTGCTGGACTTGCTCTCTCTTGCATTAAGCAAAGCTGCAGCACAGGAAAAAAATTTTGTCATTATCACTAAGTCATTGTAGATGTCGATGGGAGAAAATCTCTCTTAGATTCAGGCTTTGTGTACGAAATAATTTTTTTACAGTTAAATAAAGTAAGCAAGCAGAAAAAAAAAAGCATGCTTGGGCAAAAGCCAAATTACATTGCAGTTAGTTAAAAATCTAGAAAAAGCTTTAAAAATTAAGGCTAGAAGAAGGCTTTGGAAGAGAAATATAATATAGGACTGACTCTTAACCCTAATAGTTTTAATTCAGTTATGTTTTCTGAATAAAATTATATTTAATTTTTCCAAGTTATAAAAGATATGTTTTCCCAGTAAAAGGATAATTTGAATAAGTGTTAAACAGAAAATGATGGACACCCTGCTCCAAAAGAGCAAGCAAAAGAACAAATAAATGAAAACTTATTATGCATGCAGTAGCTAGCATTAAATCTGTAAGAAATGCCATTATCATAAGCTGCCAGGGACAACTGATAAATCAGACAGTTATGCCACAATTCATAGGGAGCTGGAAAACTGAACCAACAGCAATCTGATGTAGGGCAAGAAGGGGAAATGCAAGTCCTGCCCATGAAGCAGAAAAAATTCACACACTCTGGGGGGGCAACCAGCTGGACAGCAGTACTGCAGAGAAGGACACGGGGGTCCTGGTGGACAGCAAGTTGACCATGAGCCATGAAGGACCAGAGAGATAGTTAAGGGACCGGAGCATCTTTTGTACAAGAAGCATATGAGAGAGTTGTGACTGTTCAGCCCGGACAGGAGAATGCTCAGGGGGATTTTACCAATATATTTGAATAGCTAAATAGAGGGAATGAAGAAGAGGGAGACTGACCCCTCTTGGTGGTGCCCAGAGACAGGATAAGAGGTAATGGGTGCACATGTGTGTAAGAACACGCATTTTTGCTGTGGTTGTGGTTGAACAGTCAAACAGGCTGCCCAGAGAGATTGTAGAGTCTTCAACCTTGCAGACTGTCACAGACAAACTGGGCAACCTATTCCAGCAAAACATACATGAGCGAGTGAACTAGACAGTCTCCAGATGTTCCTGCCAACGTCAGCTCTTGTAGCTGTTACATGATTTTGTGAGTTTGTGACTTTGTGATTCTGTTAGGTGGATCACAGTTTGAAAACTACTTTTTTCCTGATTTCTGCCCTAGAAATGTAAAAACATCAATTAGATAGAGGTAGGTGTTGCATAGTGTGATTTTTATGCCCATTCAAGCTAAGAGCTTAAGTTAATTTTACATTACCATACAGAAGCCTTGTGTGGATAGGTTATTGGCCTCATTTAAGTAATTTGTAGGCCCTAGAATCTGTTAGTAGGAATGTACACACACCATCCTTTAGAGTATTTACTGTACAAAGCACCACCTTCCACACTTCACCACTGGAAGATACTTGTCAGATCACAGTATTTAGAAACAAAACATTGTTCCAACTATTCATTAGCTGTTTCTACAGAGCTAAACATTACAGAATGTGGTCCATGGCAGTCTTTCTCCAAATATTTAACCTGTTCCTATTATATCTGTGTAAAGTAATGATGCCTTTGACCTCTAGAATACCCATTTCAGCGTTCTAAATCCTTCTGTCACTGTATAAATTTATTTAAAACAGACACCCAAAATGAAAACAAAACCCCCAAAGATGCCTAAACTGTTTATAAATATGGACCAAAATTGTCGCAAATATCATTGTCTCTAAGTGACTTACTGTTTACTTTACTGGGGGGGGAAACTCCCAGGAAATAAAGAATTTCACGCTAATATAGAATGAAGTTGCCTGCATAATTACTAAAGGTACTTAATAATTGCTGCCAAATTTGACTGGTTTATATTTGGTCACTTACATATACAATTGCTCAGAAAAATTAATTCATGGTCTTCACCATTTCTATAAACTGAATGGGGATCTTTCTCTGTCTGTTTCACACCATGCTGTGCCATCTGATCCTCCATGTTTCACACCCTACTGGTCTCTTGCTGATATCTCTTTTAACCCTGCTTTTTAGTATTTTCAAAGGAGTGAAAAATTTTGGTTCCCATTGTTCACATGCTTCATTTTGTATTATCTTAAAACATTTAGCAGAAGAGCCAGCAATATTCCTAAAATAATGAGGTGTAATTTGGATCCTGGGTAGGTATCTCCACTAATGTAGCCCATTTGTTCTATATGATTTAGCAGTTCTTTGTTTGATTAATTTGCTGTTCCCTCTGCAACCCAGTCCCTTATCCAAATATCTCATCTGTTACAACTTTCTCCTGATAATCATGCTAATCAAGTTAAACCAAGCCTGTAATTGTTTCTCAGCCCTCTAATTTAACTGTTGAAACCCATTCCTTCTCCACAGCCATTTATGTCAGTCTCCTTAGAAGGTGGAATTTTTATCTGGTATGGAGAAAAATTTTAGAACTCCTGGAACACATATAAATTCGGGAAAACTGCAAAAGAGTCCACTTTAAACTGGAGAAGAGAGCTAAAAGGAAAGACAGAAACACTTGAAACACAATTAGAAAATTACCAAGGTAGGCTTCTTCTGCCTACTTCTACTCATACTAAAAGCTTACCCAAACCTCAACCCATCACGAGTATTCTTGTTCATTTTATTTGAAGAATAGCATTGTGTAAATTTTTCTCTTCAACCAGCTTGTAAAGCCTTTAATTCTGATATGGAAGAAACACACAATATAAAAATACTGCATTATTTTCAAATTGCTTCTAACTGCCCTTTTTTTTTTTTTTCCTAAGAGCCTATAACAACAAGCCTTATCTAAACTGAAATTAGGAAAACATGCTTCTTTGAAGCACACTGTGATTTCCATCTCCCAGTACTAGCAGAACATACAGCTAATGCTACTTTTCTACTTATGTTCAAAACAGTTCCCTTTCCATTCTGTTTGTTCTGATGAGTTCTCATGGCTTTCTTTGTTCTCAGGAAGTGGAAGGGTGACAAAATCATACATGAATTTGAGGGGAAGGACAAAGATTTTTGCATTGTAGGATCATGAAAAATGTTTAAATATGAGGATTACATAGAAAGTCAAAGGATCAAACTTATGTGTGAAACTAGATGTGTGAAACTGTGAACTAGCTTACTGATGTTATCTTTTCAAGGCCCACAGTTGCCCTTCAGAAGAAGAGTGAAATCAGTCCCAAACATGTTTTGTCTTAACATGGTTTAAGGATCTTTCCCAATGTCACTGAAGTTCTTTCAATCATTGGTATAAAGACATATTCTTTACTGAATTCTGCTAAATATTTGCAAGCAAAACAACGCAAGACAAGGGAACACAAAACTATACAGGACTGCACTAAGCTGGCCCATCTAGCTATTTTATATCTTGACTCTTTCAGTGTTACATGCAAGGTGCTGTAGACGAAACTGCAAAGACTCCTTAATGAAAAATGAGTGATAATCCCTGTTTCTAAAGCGTCTCTTTCCAATAGTGTCATCTAAGAGCTGAGGAAGGAGTTGAGCCCAGAATCTTGATGTTTCCTTCCAGAGTGTGCATTCGGATACATACGAGCACTTTGTGATGAGAATGGATTTGTTTCAAAATATGGCTTGAAACAAAAGTTCCTATTGATAACCTGCTAAATTAAAAGCATAGAAGGCTATGAGACCCCACTGGATTTCACTCTGATGCCATTCTTCTTAGTGTTTTAATTACCAGCTTGAATAGCACAACCCGCAAAAGTTCTACCCAATCCAAGAGTAAGGGGAATGTATATACCAGCCATCTGACCTCAAGAGTCAAGATCCCAGCAGAAAAGCTAGTCTCTGGCTGTGAGGGCAGATAACACAATAATGGATTCCAAAAATAAGAAAGGAAGTTAAATGTTGTGGGAGTGAGAATGTACCTGCAACAGCACTGGTTGGACTTATTTCATGTACGGTAAATTCCCCCACCCGTGGGATCACACCCCCACATCTGTTCGGTTTGTTCCACCACCCCCTGCTGGGCTATGGCTAGTCCTCATCTGTGTTTCGGGTGGTTCATTCTACATACGGGTCCTTTCATCCCCCCTGCCTTCCTCCCCATGTCGGGAGGTTTTGGCAGGCAAATTGAGCCGAAGGTATAAAAACCCCAGGCTTTCCTTGTTCGGGGTTCTTTTGGGCTGTTCCCCTTCGTGAGAGTTGCAACTCTAAGTTCTCTCCTACCTAATAATAAACTCTTGTGGAATAAAGCAGCCCAAAGTTCCATCTCTTTCGTTCTCGCCGGCTGTGCTGCTGAGGTAGCGATCAAGGTACGAGCTACCGGAGAGGGGAAAACGGGACCGTGAGCTGAGGTAACCACGAAGGGAGAACAAAGAACCAGAAGCCTGTCATGAAATGTTGCTTGCTGGCTCTTTGTCCTCCCTCCGGGGTTACCTCAGCCTACGGGTCCCGTTTGCCTTTCTCCAGTAGCCTCTTTGCCTCGATTACCTCAGTGAAATCAGTCAGCGAGATACGAAAGAGTCGGAACTCTGGGCAATTGTATTCCACGCAGGTTTATTGTTAGGGGGAAGAGAACTTGGAGTTGCAACCCATGCGAAAGGGAACTGCCTCAGAAGATCCCCGAACAAAGAAAACTCTGGGGTTTAANGACATGGGTAAGGGAGCCAATGAACAGGAACTGAGGGAATATTGACAACAGGTAAACCAATGGGGTAACAGAGAAGGGAGAACTTTCTAGGGAAGAGGGACGGACAAGTGAATAAGGGGTGGGATGGCTACAGCCAACCAGGAGAAGGGAATTTGGGTACATTCAAATAGGAGTGCAAAGGATCCTGGGGGAGACTATCCACTCACCCTAACCACGGAGAGGATTCCAGGGAATGCCCCAGTTATGGGTTGCGTGGGCCTTTTGTTTAATGGGCTTTTCAGCACCTGTAGTTAAGTATGCAAATAATGGGAAAGTATCTGTTAAGTGAACAGAAAGACAGAAAAGAATTCTGAATTATATTGGATGAAACATAAAGTTTATGTATGTTAGGGAGGTGCAACTTGGCATTGGTGTATATTAAGACTGCATTGCTTTATCTGAGAGGCAATTACTTTTTTCTGGTCCATTCCCAGGTTGTGTTAATTGCAGAAATCAGTACTTTTCCAGGGAGATCCAGAACCAAGGTAGATGAAAAACTGAAGAACCTAGAGAGGCTCAGAAAATGTGGCATCTCAGAGAAAGTTGGAAAAAGCTGAGTTCACTTCAAAAAAGAGGTCTAGAGTGTAATCTACTAATGTCTTCCTAATGCTCCAGGTGAGGCTGACTAAACTTCATTACCCCCAGCTCACTAGGAAATATTATTAGCAGTAAAATGTAGTATGGAAAAGATGGCTGACACCTCTAATACCAAAATTAGTGGGACCTCGTACATCCTTCAAAAAGACATAGGTGCTTGCTCTAGTGGTAGAGGTTTCTGGAATTAGGATCTGCACAGATAGAGACTGGGTCCTCACTTAGAGGACACACACTTTTAGCAGTTCCTTATAATGATGCATTTAAAGGCAGCACTTCACCCAAGAGACGAAATTTTTGCCTCCCTGTTCAGAAATATCCTTTCCTTCCTTGCCTGCTACACATGGAGTCCTGCCATGTTACATCACTCACCGAGCAGCATAGATCTGAGATACTCAGATACTCTGAGTATTTAAAACAAAAGCATAAACAAAGGAACACCCTGTGCTGCCGAATCAGCAAACTCCATGTAACGATCCAACGTGGAAGACTGTTGTACACAGAAGAACTAGTGATCCATGTAAATAGTGTGAGTGGACAAAAGCCAGGGCTGTACTCTACTCTGCTCTGCTGTGTGACATACACAGCTTGGCCTTCAGACTGCCTTGAGTTGTGTGTATCTATCAACTACAGGATAAACATAATTGGCTGACTGTAGCAGAGAGACGTACAGACAGGTCCCACTTTATATTGGTGATGGTACCGCTTGCATACCTTTGTCTTTATCTAACAGTGAAGCAACAAGTTCATATAGGAACCCCCTATTCTTGAACAATGAAAGTGTTTAACAGGATTATTTTCCTTGCAAAAAATATTGTAAGAGGAACAAAAAATGGATAAACTTCCCATAGGTGGATCTACACAGCATTCCACACCTATTCTACACTGTCCAATTTGAGATTAGCAGCACCTGAAGTAAGTCTGTCTATATATTGGTTTCTTTCTTAATAGAATTATTTCTAAAAAATACCATTTTAAGCAGTACTTTGCAGAGTCTGAGCATCTTTCATACCGGGTTTATAAAAAACCAGACCCTCCTGATGCTGAGTCCTATCATGCCTTTATCTGTGTTTTCTACTCCAAATCCTGAAATGAACTATCATTACTAGGACTCCTCAGAGACACAGGATATGATCCTGTAAGATCTGTGATTATGTTGCCGTGCATCTTCAGGGAAACACTAGAGAACATGTTAAAAACATTTGGGATGCCAGAAAAGTATTGCTTAGTCCATTGTACGATAAGAAATCATCATTTTACACCTTTCTGCTCAAAGAATTTTTGCCTTATACTGAAAAAGTAGAAAAATGTTTCTGTTTGTAAAGAAAAAATTGTCTTTCTCGGTTGTTTTTTACAATGCCAGATTGTTTGATTGGTTCATTCCAGTAATAAAACTTCTCAAAATTATAATTTATCCAGTATAAGTGAAATCTGCATATCCTACAAATCCACGGATCTGAGTGCAGCATCAGTCATGGAGTGAAGAAGGGATTCTGTTATGGAGATGACCACCTGCTGTTTGCTTCAGGTGTTGTGAGGTTTGGGTAAGAAGCAGGAGTCATAACAAGCAACTTTCTTCATGTGCAGGAAAAATAATAATAGTAAAAAAAGAAGCTGGAATCCTTGTTGTGGAGGCAGTGATGCTTTATGGTTGTGATTAGAAGAGGGATGGGGCACTGCTTCCAATTTCAAGGAATGGTGTTACCACAGTGACTGTAAGGGTCCACTCACAGGTGAAAATAAATGAATCAGACAAAGATATGACACCTCTGCAGTTGAAGCCAAAACCACAGTAACATAACTATTTATTGAGAAAATGAATGGAAATTCTCTGTCTAATTATTGTATGTGAGAGACACACAAAATTATCTCTACCTGGAAGAAGATATGAAATGGTCTAATAATTCCCACAGCTGTTTTATCTGTTGTCTCTTCATAAACTGCTACCTCCTCTATGGATGTCATTACCAGAAGTTCTTTTAGCTTCTTTTTCTGACAGAAATTAATGAAACTTCCTAAGTTTATTTAGTGAAATTAGCAACTGATAGTTACACATAGAGGCACCAATCCATAACTCTCCAGGATCAAGAGGGTTCTTCACATTTCCTCCAAAGTATTTTGCATGAAGCTCTAATCTGTCAGAGAAATGTTGTGGAGTACACTTAAGGATGAAATTAATACATTGTGCAAATACATTCAAATTTTGTACAACTTCCATAATTATGTTCTTACCAGTCAGCATGCATTTTAATGCATTCTTCCTGCACCTGGTGCCTGAATAACAACTAAATTGCACACTGCCAACAGAGGTAATTTACTTTATTGAGTTATAGATGCATTAGCAAGAGAGGGATCCAAAATATTTGTTCTTCATATATGTCAGATTTTCACTTGAGGACTGACTTTTCTTCCTACCTGTACTTTTTCCAGCAAAATAGTCCAAGAACCTGCTGATCGTATGCAAGGACTCTCACCCCTTTCCTATCACTTGATTTGTGTGCATATATGTGGGCACGCTGTGGCACAAGCTTGTCTAAAGTGGAATAAAGTCCCAAAATAGCAAATTGTGTTCTACACTCCAGGTCAACTCAGTAATCACAAGACAACTATTTCTCTTATCAAACGGACAACATCTGTATCTGCACAGGGGTTGCAACAGTGTCCACAGTGGGTTTCTGGTCCTTACAAATTAAGTAATTAACTACAAACCACAGTGAACCACACTGTTTGCTCCAACTGGCCCAGGATAGACATAGAGGAAAGGACAGGTACCTTGAAGGATTATCTGAGAGAAAAGCAGGGGTTACACTACATCCCTGAGCAGCGGTGTGAAAGAGGTTTTCCTCTGCAGGTATTGCAGTCTGCCCAGCTGTCAAACCAGTATGTCACACTCAGCTCTGCAGGGTCTTCATAACTACAGCTGCACTGAAGAAAATGTCTTAGTCACAGAAGGAGACAAGCGAGCTCCATTACTGAGTAACTGTTAGTAACAGGATCACCTGTTGAAAGGAATTGCAAGTGCTGGAATAATCATTTCCTTACATATTTGGCAAAAGAGATTCTCACAGAACCACATGAAAGGAGCAGGAACAAGCATATTATGTTTTGTTGCCCAGAAACACATCTGCAAGACTGAGCTGAAGGGGTTTTTTTGCACAAACTGAAACTTTCCAAGTGAATTCAAAGTTCTATATAGAACATTTCATGGAAATCCAAAACTAGGCCAGCATGACAGAGGTGACTGGAGAAAGGAAAGGCTCAGCTTGGAAAGGCAGAAGAAAGAGTGAGTGCTTTCTCCTTGGTGGAGAAAGCTTTCTCCTTGAGAGCTGAAGAGAGAATACAAAACCAGCCAAAATGGACCACAAAGCATGGGAGGATCCTGGAAGCAGGTGTAAGAGCTGCTCATGTTAGTAGGAGGTGATCAAGACAGCACACCATTTCAGCCTACTCTTTTATATTTGCTGGTCTTCAAGATACTGTGAATTACTGCTGCATATTGACAGCATTTCCTATATATAGGAAATGTCTACATAGGCAACATTTCCTAGAATGTTTCTTTGGTATGGAAAATCATTTAATTTGTTAAAATACAAGTAGTTGTTTCTCTGATTTCCAAGTTCTACAAAAGCTGTGTCAGTCCAAGCCATTCACAGTTTTCGTGCTTTGATCCCAATGTTTGAGCTTGTCTTTAGGCTCTAGTCCCTGAAATAGCATGAGATGAAAAATCAGCTTCCACTAACAAAGAGCTAACTAACTGTTTTCCTACAGTTACAGGAAAACAGACCTAAAGCTCTGTGTTCTAACATTTATGGTTATTTAATTTTGGCATCTAAAGCAGCTTTTCTGAGTAAGATTCGCTTATAAAGAAACATTTTGAAATGAGGTATCATTTTCCTTTTTTGACTCTGTGATATTTATTTTTTTCTGTTTGGAGTCTTGAAAAGATGAAAATATTAGGTTCTCAAGCTGTCTGTGTGCTGGAGACCCCCAAAAGCCTGTTATTAAAATGAAAAGTAGGAAATAATCTTGTAATTTTAGAAACTGGTGTTTTATGACAAGAATTCTCATGAAATGTGAAGTGCCAGTTATTCTGTATTGCTTCACATCTCTTCAGGAACAGATCTCTACTCCTAACACCATTCTTGCAAGTCTCAGTTACCTGTGTTGGAGAGTTAATAATCCCAGGGAGACCATGGAAGCAAGTTATACAGAATTTGCATAATGTATTACCAGCATAGCTCAGAAGATGCGCTTGACAATTCACTGCACAAAATCTGTCTTATTCCTGCTGAGACAATTCTGTGGAGATTGCAACTACCTGCTATATCTGAGTAATAACATTTAAGACTCAACTCATGCTTTATTCAGAGGATCAGATTTGTTTGACAGTTGCACACACTCAGGCATGATTTAATTAATATTAGGAGGTAAGCTAATAGCTGTTTTTTTCTTCCTAGTGACTAACTCCACTTAGGTGATGAAAGGCATTACTATAACATAGTGCTGCATTGTCTGCTCTCCTTCATTTTCTGTCAAAATCATCAGGTGTAATAAAGAGTTTTGTGGTTACTGTAAAGTCCCTACTATCTAGTGCAAATTGAATTTCCAAGCATATTTCTAGGGTTTTCTGGTTTCTGGAACACAGCTTAATGTCAATGGATGATCGCATCTCAGTGACTGGAAACAGAGAACAGGTTTGAAGCAATGATGGTGTATGCCTCAAAGTTCTAGCCACACTGCCGCAACACATGCTATTTTACAGTCAAAAGACCAGACAACAGCTTCAGTTTCATCAGCTGGGTACAGTGCCCTCCTCCCTGCCCCCAAATAAAAACAAGTATCAGCATCTCCACCAATTAAAAAAAACGTAGTGAAAAATAATCTGTAATAATCTGTAACCTACAAGCAATTTACTGTTCTTTCTAAGACCTTATGGTGTGTATGAGATACCACCTGCAGACAGAACTAAGCAATAGAATATGAATTGTGTATCAGTAACCATTAAACTTAGGTCTATTATTCTCTTGATATTATGACAGCATGGGGAGGGCAAGTGTCTCTGGCAAGATTCCAAAGAGATACACGGTTGGAAAGAACCCCTTTCCTGAAGTATCTGCACATCAAACAGGCAACACAAGATAGGTTTTACTGATGCTGGCATGAGTTTAGCAGAATAGGAGACTTCAGGATTCATGTTGTCTTAATGATATAAAAGTGTTGGATGTATTATGATATGCTGTAGCCTGAATGGTTTTGGTCTTATTTCATGATAGACTCAACTGAACCAAAAAAAATCCCCCACAAGATAACAAAGTAATATTTCAAGCCTCAAACCAAGAGCTATAGAATCTCTGTCTCCTGAGCTTTGTAGCACAGATGACTCAAATACACCTCAAGATAAAGCAAAAAGAGAAGCTGACTTGACACCCTAGCCTTCACCCACTGCCAGTGGGGCAAACACTGAATGCCAATAAGTCTTGGAACAGGAGGAAAAATCTGAAGAATGGAGAGCTTGCAACTACTAAACTTTCCTATTCTACTAGCAATAGATGAAAGACCAATAAATCCAAACTAGGCATTAGTACATCTCTAAATTACTGATTTGCCTACAGCCATTAAGGTACTGCTTCACTAATCCTTGAAATATATAGAAGTGGGAAGAAATCATTTCATCATAAATGCATTGTAAACCACACAGAAGATTAAAGTTATATGAAATTCATTTCATATCCTGGTGGACACAGAAGAATCTTATCTCCAGTGGCACTTAATCTGCCATTTAATGGCAATACCTTCTCCAGTGGAGCCTACAGCATACTCTGATCTTTGGTGCTTGGGGTAGCTATGTTGCTTACCAACTGCGTTTGAAACCTCTCAGAGCATGAAGAGTTCATCCTAATGAATAGCTCTTTTGCAGGCTCCTGACCTGCACAGAAAGGCTGAGCACAGCCCGGATAAGAGCTAGATATGTAGGAATACACAAGAGAAGGATTTTGTGAGAATATAGACTTCTGCTGCTAAATCTGTTTCTGGGTACACTCCAGCTTGCTGCTGCTGTCATCTTGACATGCACATCATACAGCGATGACCAGTTAGCTTCACTTAGACTGCCAGTCAATTTTCAGATCTGAGCTGTAAAGTGACTCATGTAAGGCTTTCCTACTTGACAGCAATAAAAAATGATCCTAAGAATGCAGAGCTAAATTTAGTAGGGAAGCATAGTTATCCCTAGCTCAGCCACATTCTCATGAAAACTCTCCTAACCCTATCTCACAATGTCTTTCTCTCTCCCTTGAAAGCTGTGTTCTGATCCAGTGGCCAGTGATGGAGAAGTCAGCTTTGCCTCCATTGCTGCTGTAGAGTTGTTCTTTGGCTGTGCATGGATCATCCAGGCCTAATATCTCAGCCAGATTGATATTTATGATGGGCAAGATAGGTCTCTTGCAGAGGCACAGGCTTTTTTACCTCACTTGGGAAGTGTAGTTGGTTAGACACAACTTGGAAGATCAGTAGCCTTAGAGACGTTCAAACAAAGAAGTTGCCAGTCAGCAGAAACAGACAGTCCTGTTCCAGAAGGCAGAAATTGTTCCATGGGATGAATTGCAGTGATCCCTCTCACTGTCTGGAGGGCCTTTTGTTCTCCACATTTTCTGTCAAAGAAGTCCAGGGAAATCAGGTCCAGAGGCTTTGTCAATATGAGGAACTATCACACTGGCAACTTTGCTCTTACCTGTAAGGCCAGATGTGCTGTCAGAGGAGAAAATTGTATCACTTTGATATGATTTCTTCTTAAGAAATCCATACCATTGCTTTCTATCCTTGAAACATGCTTTTGAGTGCTTCTAGATGCAACTATTAATGATGTGCCTATGAATCTTTCCCCAGTTTCAAGTTCTTCCTATGGTCCCATTTTCCCTTTTTAGAAAGAAGTAAGATGCCTGAACTTCCTGGGCTCCTGGGAATTCCTTCAGCCTTTGTGGCTCATTAAGTATTGTATTTTGGCCTCGTGTGTCCCTAGTAGTAAAATATGGTAGTGAAGAATTGGATCTCAGGATTAAGGGATCTTGCCATTCTGAGTGCCCTCTCCCACAGTTCAATTAGTGATAACTGGCTGTCTTGTATCTCAGGTAATTTTTAGTTCTCTATGCTTTAAAAAAATAATTGCAGAGCCAACAGATGGGACAGTACTGGCAGCAGTGATGTGAATGAATCCCTTTGGGGTTATTCAGGCAGCCAGGGACTCTGTCCCAACTGTCTTGCAGGAGGATCTTTCTGTTGCAGCTCAGTTAGTAGGCACCTATCATTCAACAGCTTGTGCTGTAAATCACTTCCTCAAGATTCACTGCATAATTGGATGTGCAGATTGATTCCAAGCCCTGGGATAAACTAAATGAAGAAAGAACACCTGTGACTTAAAATACTGAAGCAGCACATGTTTGATAAGTATTTCTGTGATTTCTTTTTCCTTTCAAGCTGTGACAGGATTTCCTTCTCTGTTCTGTGATTGCAAGACTTCAAAGAACCCTCAGCGTTTCAGAGAGTCTGTTTTTGTCTTCAGCCTTTGATTCCATACCAGGACTGAAAGACCATATATGTCAGGACAGTGACCACCAGAGCATGGCATGATTTACTTATTATCCAAGCATGATGTTTAGGGTCAGGTCTAAATCAGTGCAATAGAAGAAGCCACAAAACAAAAATGTTATACTTGTTTTAATTATATTTACATAATATATGCAAAGTATCTAACACGTGGATAATGCAATATATCTATACCTACATCTATGTATGTTTTATTTTCTGTTTCTATTTTGTAGTGTCAGATAGCCTTCCCTTTCAATGTGAATCTGCACAGGGGATCTAACAAGTTGTCACACCCTCAACACAGGTAAAGTTCACATTATTGTGGGCAATTTTCCCATGGTCGACTAACCAGACTTCATTTAAGGCATGAAATTATATACATGAGATATAACTGTCACATGTTTAACAAGTTGCTGAAATGTTCAAGTACCCTGCACCTTCAAAACAGGAACCTCATTTCTAATCTGAATACGGTCTAGCTATATTTTCAAGGCACTGGTTTCTTCTGACAGAAGCCTCAGTCATGCAGACCTGTGGGTCCCATTAGTTGTTATCAAGTTCCTGGTTCCTGACATTTTCACTAATTTAACTGGGAGGAAGAAATGTTCAGATTTAATTGAACTTTTTCTGTCCTTTCTTTTTCTCCTAGGTTTTACCATTTCCAGCACCTGCTAGAGTAGTAGGACTGAAGTCTTACCCATAACCTGGAAGCCAATGCTGGATACCATTCCTCACAGAAATGATAGTCTTCCTCCAAAGAATACTCATGACACCTCTAATTAAGGAGAAAATGAACTTGGAGAGATAACCTTCCTTTCATTCTTTTGGTTTTTTGTTGTTGTTGTTTTTTTTTTCACATTCACAAGAAAGATGTGCTTGTTTTCCTTTAATTATATCAAATTTCCATAGAAGTTTCTATACCAGGAATATTTAAGAAATTGGTTTACATTTTAGGTCCATCTGCAAAATCTGAGTTCTCCCACTTACAAGAAAACTCTAATTCATTTTAAAAAAAGGTAAAATCTTGATTTGATGTGTGTGTCATATCTCAATGACACATTACAGTGCATTATATTCAATGGTCTTAATATTATCTCAAACTTCATCACCACAGAACAATATGGTCTCTTTTGTAAACCAAGAACCAAAAGTATCTTGGCAAAACAATAGAAAAACAATCTCAGAATATACACAAATAACAAAATATATTCTGGAATTCTTGTCATAGTACATAAGAAATGCTTACTTGTGCTTTTTATAATATACCAAGACATGGAGAGATATTCACTTACATAGAAGTCCAGCTCCAAGAAGCAGAGGATGGATGGCTGGATGGCTGGATGGCTGGATGGCTGGATGGATGGATGGATGGATGGATGGATGGATGGATGGATGGATGGATGGATGGATGGATGGATGGGAGGGATGGATGGATGGATGGATGGATGGGAGGGATGGATGGATGGGAGGGATGGATGGATGGGAGGGAGGGAGGGAGGTAGGTAGGTAGGAAGAGGGGGGGAGAGAAGGGGGAAGGGGGGGAGGGAGGTAGGGAGGGAGGAAGGGAGGAAGGACGGATAGCTGTATGAAGGAATTATTTCTTGAACTATGGAATAGGATGGGAAGACGGAGGAGGTACCATGAGAACTGCCTTCAAAATTTCAGAAAGTAAAAAATTAAAATTTCTTTTTAATCTATGCCTCTAAAATTGGATACAAGTGTTTTATTCATATTACGTCAAGGCTGGAATCAGGACATTCCCAGAAACACATTGAAAATAGAAACTTACATCACTGAACGCTAACAATTGTGTTTTCTCTGTGCCCACAAACAAAAGATGTAAACTTTAAAACTGTCACTCATAAAACACTTGGGGTTGTCATGGAAATATGACCACTGAAGTTTTGAAACATGGGTCAAAGGCCATTCTGCAAAATTCAGCCTTATCCAGGAAAATACAGGACAGAGGAGTCTGATCTAAGGGCACTAGAACAATAAATCAAAGTATGAACTTAATCTGATATTTGCAAAGAGATTTATATTGGGTGTAACAACAAGTACAAAGAGGAGATGATCTTATCGCAAGCATCATTGGGGAAATAATATTACTTGTACTTTTCATTATTTAATCAAATACAAAGGCTCAAGAGTACTCAGTATCTTGAGCTGGAAAGTTATTCTTTCTGGAATAAATAAAGTCTACACAGATTTTTATTTTCCTTTCTTAGCCCCTAACACAAAGAAAAGATAGGTCAATGTTCTCCAAATTTTTGATTGCACAACCCTATCAAAAACCAGTTTTTGAGCACACAACCTCAATATTTGTTTATTTAGTAGTTATATAAATGTATTAATAAAATAAAATGCTAGGTACATTATAAAACATGGACAAAAATAGATATTAAAAAACACACACTATTTTAATTTTTATTTAATTTATTTATAAATGATGCAGAAAATATGCATGCAAACCAGTGGATTTTGTGCAACCCTTGCAAAGTGGCCCACACACAGTGTTTCTGCACTTTAGAGATCATGTCCCCAGAGGACGTCATTGTAGACAGAGATGAGGAAAAGTGGCAGAACTGCAGAAAGGTGAGTCCCAAATACCTTTGGAGAGAGAGAGGACAGATCTCAGATTTAGACCATGGAAATGGGAGCATCGGTCAGGATTTCCAGGTAAAAGCAACACTGTCCTTCAAATTCAAATCTGCAAATTCATCAAGTGCCTTAAAATGTGGAATTTGAGTGGTCTTTGCCATCCAGTTCATGCTTGCTGCTTTGTATGGTATACTAAGGTGTGCATTAAGGTTTGCTTTCAAATATTCTCATCAGCCATGGAAGCTACATTAAAGACTTTTTGAAAAGAAAACCAAATCCCAGTGTCCTGCTCTCCCTGTTCCTAGGTCAGCTGTTGGAGCTTTAAGAAAGGCTTTGCTCTTAACCTGCTCAGTTAAATCCCAGGACCCAAGAAGAGTTGGCTGTGCCTTTTAAAATCTTGCTTTCCCCTTCCATCTCACTCATAAATGGTGTACTTGGACTTAACAATTTATAAGCAACCAAGGCAGGACATTCATCTCCTGAAGCAGATGGAAAGGAAGGTAACAGTGCATAAGCCTGCAGGATTTCTTCCCTTGCCATATGTTCTAATTATCTTTGGTGCTATACGCAAACGGGAAAAAATTGGCTCTCTGAACAATACCTGAAAAGCTATTGCTTTTCAGCAATACAGATGGATCACATTGAAAATGTGTTAACTTTACAGTATCATTTGAAGAAATACTAGACTCCAAGCCAAACAGGGAGTTCTCCCATGGGCACAAAAATTTTCATGAATTCAATAATGAAGTGGAGAGGTTATCAGCTGCCCACCATGTTTATCTTGAAGTCAGAGAGGTAACTGCGTAACATGTGTGATAGGCAGAAAAGAAGCATGAATTTCACACAGTAAATCCATCTGATAACCTCCTAAAGGCCTCCTGACAGTGCTGCAGTTTCTGTTGCCTCAGTTTCCCTGCCATAGCACACATACTTCCTAGATGGATGTTAACTCAGGTACAAGTCATTTTGGAAGCAATATGTGCTCTGGATGTTGGCATCACCCTAACACAGGATCCCAGTCAAACCTAGAAAAAATGCTTCCCTCTTTTTCTGCAAAGCTGCTGGTCCCTGAGTACTAAACAGTAGAGAGGTGACACCACATTTGCACATTTCAAAACTCATTTACTATGAACCTATAGCATAGGTAGTACCTTCAGGATATTTCTTTGTTTTCTATTAAGTATCTGTTAAGACAGTGGTAATGTCTGTGCCAAAGGAGAAAAAATGAAGCTAGTTTCCAGTCCTTTAATATTCTTTTACTCCTTACAAAGGTAATGATGAAATAATTTTGCTGCTTCACTGTTAAATCCTCCTCGAGGACCAGAATCAATTCCCAATCCCAGCTCCCATCTTAATTCTCTTTTAGCCAACTCCAGAAATGTATGAATATTAAATGCAAAACTAATTGAAGGCAAATGGAAATGAGGTTGATTGAGTAACCCAATAAAATACAGATAGAACTCTGCTGTAGGACCTAAAGGAAACTTAATGAAACAAAAACAATCTTTATTGTTAGTATTTCCCAAGAGGATCATTTCTTGGTGAATACTGCCATTCCTTTTTACCAAAAAAATCTGCTTCCACATTCTTAGGAAAATTAATCTTGAGTCTCTCTTGAGACTGGAAATGCTCCAGCAGTGAAAGCCAGAGCTAAGTAGGCTTTATGTCCTGGAGGGTTACTTCTCATTGAGTGCCATGGACTTATTTATGTTCAGGTTCCTCAGCTGATCCCAAAACTGAACTTCATTCCCCCAGTCCTTGCCTTGAGGTTCAGGGACTTTAGAAATGTTGGGAGACTGTTTAATATTTAAACTGAAGCAAAAAAAATTGCTGAGTAATTAAACTTCTTTACATTGTTTGCCACTAGTTCTCCTGTCTTATTTATGGAGGGGGCATATTTTCCTTAATCTTCCTTTTCTATTCAACTTACCTGTAGGAGCCCTTATTATTCTTTGAATCCCTGGACAACTACAGCTCCAGCTGTGCCTTAGCTTTCCTGTTCCCTTTGCCATACATCTAGACAGTGTCTATATTCTTCCCAAGATGGATATCTGTCCTTTGCATTTCTGTCTCTAGTTGGACTGAGAGGCCAAACTGAGCCATGCTGGTCTCCTGCCTCCCTTTGCTGGTTACTTGCAGGGAAACAAGACCTTTTGCACTCTTGAGAAGAATGTCCTTAAGGAGATAACTGCAATTTTTACCTCCTTTATCCCTGAGAGCAATTTCCCAGCCTCTCAATGCACTAGTTCCTCAAACAACTTCTGCTTTCCTAAAGATGAGGATCCTTCATCCAGCCCATATCCCTCCAGACTGTGAATTCAACCAAAGAATGATCACTGCAGGCCAGGCTGACACCAATTTTCACATCTCTAATTACTTCATCTATGTTGGTAAATAACAGGTCTGGTGATGCTTCACCTCCGGTTGGGCTATCTATCACCTGGATTAATAAATTATCCTCAACACATTCCAGGAGTCTCCTGGCCTGGCTACAGCTTGCTGTGTACACTTCCAGCAGATGTCAGAGTGGTTGAAGTCACACATCAGGACCAGAGCCTGGAGTG
>VZTJ01001359.1:6673-28240 GCA_013397795.1 Orthonyx spaldingii
GGGGGGATGGGGAAGGCAGGCATGGATGGTTCCCCGCCACTCATAGCTGTCAGTCAGGTTCCATCTCCTCCCCCGTGCCCTCACAGTTGTTTTAATATTCTTAAGTTGCCCGAAAGTTCTGTTACCAGGTTCTGTTGATTGGTTAAGTTAATGTATTCCACCCCTTGGTTTCCCCATTGAATGATCCCCGATTACGTTTTGTTCTCCTATTGGTTTATTTCCTTGTTCCTCCCCTTTTCTTGCCCCTTTTAAACCCCTGCACACCCTCAGGTCCCGGCTCTTTGTAGCATCCACCTTTCGGTGCTCAATAAACTGGAGTTGCTGCTACTTTGAATTCTTCCCACTCCTTTGCTGCCGAGCTGCTACTACGTTACAGCTGCCGAGCTGCTACTACGTTACAGCTGCTGCTGCCAGCTCCCCTGGATGAGCTGTGACTGCTTGAGCTGTTGCCAGGAGACCAAAAGCTGCTGAACCAGAAGGCTGCAGAGGTCCGGCAGAGAGCCAAGCACAGAGGGTCGCACTCAAGCCACGGGGCGGCTTGAAACCCGGCAGCAACCGGGCAGCGACAGGCTGATAAATTTTACTTTGTCCTCCATGTGAATAGAAGACAGACCATTTTTTCTCTACTTGAAGCAATTTACCTGTCAGTCAAATATCTATGTTTCCATTATTCTTTAGATGCAAAGCAATATGTTCAGGTTTTCCTTCTATGTTGTATTTACTGTACTTCTGAAAATTATTCTTATTCCCTGGAGTCTCTCATTTGGTTTGTTACTTTCTTAGAGAACAACACCTAAAATTGAGAGCTTTTTATCATATAGAAGTTTACTAATTTAACTACCACTGCAGGAAGTATGGGGCCCTAAGGAATGAAGACTCCAGAAAAGAAAAAATTAGCAGCAGTCAAAAAATCTCATTGCAAAAGAAAGTAAGAAATTGTATTCATAAGAATAATATTACACAACAATACTGCACACTAGTTTCATGGGAAAATAGAGAAAATTTCATATGATTTCAATGCCTTATAGTTTTTTGCCTGCAATTTTTCTTTATCCACAGCTGGGGTGTAGGGAATGGGAATATGTAGAGAATGCCACTATTACATTTAAAATAACAGTTCCAATGAAAGTGCCAATTTTTTCCAATAATCTAGTAACGTTCTCAACATCAAGAAGTACCTAATATGAATATAAGTTCTTTAATTACCTTTGCCTACAGAAAAACTGCTAACTTTTAATACGTGTATTGCAATCAGGACTATATTATTTTGACACCTAAAATACATTCTACTAAAATATTTTTTAAATAATTCAGAGTAAGGAATAGGTATTTATTGATATCTTATTTTGTTCTTTAGCTGTTTAAAGGAATATTTATACAGGTAAAATAAATCAATACAAACAAGATACAATTAAAATTCCTACTCAGATGTTTCCCCCAATATCTGGAAGCTCAACTGAGGTTTGAATAATAGAAAAAGAATGCAGTGACAGATCCAAGACATTATTTTCTTGTAGTTAATAGAGAGCTCAGGTGAAAAATACTGAGTTTGTTAGCTGTTTAAAAATCTGTGAGGCTTACCCATAGACATCAAGAGCAATGGTTAAAGGAAATACAAGTATTTATTTAAATTCTTTCATTGTTGTGAGGTCCATTCAGAAGTGATAGGAATGGTAGATGCTCAGAGTTGGTATTAATAGAGATCATGCTCAACAGCTCACTTTTTGTTTTTTACTTAAATCTGAATTGGGAATAAATTAGAAGATTATGAATCCTGGTAGAAAGTAACTTCTACACTTACCTATTTATTTTCTATTATTGCTTATTCCATGAAGACATTTAAGATCCTACTTCAGGGATTTCTCTTATTTATTCTGTGTTCCTTTAGCATACAGAACAACTGACACCAGACTTAAGAATGCTTCAGAAACTCATTTCTGCACTTCATCAGACAAGCAATATCAATTAATTATTTTTTCACTTACCTGAATACAAACACACACAAACTCATATTTCAATGAAACATAGTAATACTTCACAGAGAGATTTTTTGAGTCAGCTGTCTTGTAGCAGGTTATGTTGATGTAGAGAAGTCTGTGGTAGATGCCGTCTGAGTAGCAGAAGCACACTACTGGGATGAGTCGACAATATAATTCTGTTTTGCAACTATTAAAAGGACATCCTCAAAATAGTCTCTAATCCTTCTGTTCATCACCACCCAATAACTTAACACCTAATAACTTAAAACTGCCTAATATTTGTCCACAGCACGTGTAGTATGTACTGTCATTGTATTTGTGCTTCCACAGTGGGATTTGTAAGGCTTGGGGGAAGAAATTAAACCCTTTCAGCAGCAGCCAAGAAGTGATCAACATCTGCTGTCCACAATTAATAGCAGAAAGCACTCTTGTATGTGGTGATGGGAAAATGCCTATCAAGGGGATAATTTCCCTCAGATACACATTAGCTAATGCTAACACGTATAACTTGTGTATAAATCAGATACTTGTTGAAATTTAGACGTGAAAACCAACTCAAAGATGTATAAGGTTCTTCCACACTTTGGTAGGAAATGGAACAGTTTAGCTCCACACACTGTTTTAAACATTTGCCTGTACAAGATGTCAGTATTTTATTTAAGACTGTCTAGCTTTTGCAGTCATTAGCTACACAATCAGACACCAAAATGGGGATAGCTTTATGCTTTCTGAATGGAAAGCACCATATATGTTAACTTAATTAAATTTACTCTCTGATCTGCTTGCAAGGGAAAGAGAGAAAGACAGAAATAACACTCTAGCTAATGGATACACTTAGCCATTCAAGTAGAAAATTAAGGAGCCATTGGATTTATTTATGTTTAAGTTCACCTGTGAAGTGCTCAGTTATTTGCCTATTCAAAAGAAAGTGACAATCTTTGGCATCATTGCAAAGGATTGTCACTACAGAATTGCTCTGAACTCTTATCCAATATTAGTTTCAGTTGTTTTATTTAAAAAAAAGAGAGAGAGAGCA
This sequence comes from Orthonyx spaldingii, assembly GCA_013397795.1. NCBI lineage: Eukaryota > Metazoa > Chordata > Aves > Passeriformes > Orthonychidae > Orthonyx > Orthonyx spaldingii. The sequence continues at coordinate 9,689 of VZTJ01001359.1, forward strand.
ATATGCAATGTCTCAGACAAGATTCAAAGGAATAATTTCATTGCTAGGAATAGTTTTGGTCAATATGACCCTTGAGAGTTAAAATATTAGGCATATTTGGAAAAAGCACACAGAATGACTTTATATAACTTACGGCTTTTCCTTCTCCACTCCCACTCTTTTCTGCTAGTCATCAGAGTTGTTCTGCTAGACAATAGTACAGTAAGGCATTACCTTTAGATGTCAAATGCATCTCTGAGAAATTATTGAAGTTCACTGTTCATGTATTTTTCAGGAAACAGTTCCATGAGAGTTCAGCAAAACAGTGATTTTGTTAAACAAAACAACAGTAATTTTGTTAAAAAATTTTGTTAAAAAATTTTGTTAAAATTTCTGTGACAACATGTAAATCAGTTTATTCAAACTCTGCCATTCTCTCTCCCTGTTGTAAAACAGCTTCTTAGTTTTATCAGTAAAATCAAATGTATTTTAAAATCATGGTAATAATTTTATTAAATTTGGACTGAATATTATTTAAATAATATTTATTAATTTATTTCCTCTAATTTAAGATTTAAAAAAATCTGAAGTATAAATGATACAAAATTAAGCTGGCTTTCTTATTAGCTGTGAACTTACCAATGTCACTGAAAGTCAAATCACATCAAGACATTTTTACATATTTAACAGAATTAGAATACATTAGGCATCTGAATTAGAGTGAGAACTGTGACAAAAGTCAGGAAAAGAGCAGCCCAATAACAGGATAATGAACTGAAAGAAACAACTTAGGCACAGAAACCTGACAACACTCTTGGTGTTTTGAGAAATGGTTGAGCTTTTGCAAGCTGGTATTCTAATAGCCAGCCTAGAATGTGCCTGCAGAGGTAGTCTACAAGGTAAATGGAATTATAGCTGAGATCTCAAAAGCTTACTGTTTTGTGCTTTTACATGGGTATTTCTTAATCTTAATGGAATACAGCCAATTAAATTTTATTGGCTCATAAACCTCCAAGCCTATCTCCATTTTTATGGGTTCCTTATACTGCTTTCACAGCTATTGCAAATAATTTATAGTGATCCATGACAAGAAGATTCAAATGGTGTATTGCCTTATGTAACTAAGCAATTACTCAATTATTGATTAATCAACTAATTATGCTATGAAAAATCCTTCTTTTGTTTATAACAGATTTATCCAAACAGTGCCTGGATTCGCTGCTCTGAGGAAATATGCAGGTTATATCTTCATGTTTTAATTATTTCCTTCCAAACTTGATGCCACCTCAGAGTAAATATTTAATTCTAGGAACATTTACCTGTATGAAACTTTGTTTCCATTAGTTTATAAGAAAAACAGTTCTCGTTTATTTACCTTCTTTCCGGTATTTTTGCGGTTTGTTTTCAATGGACCTTTATCTTGAAAAGCCCACTCAAGTGATTTCTATTCAGAATTACTCTGCATTTTAATTTTACATTGGGACTTAGTGCCAAACTGAGCACTGTTATCTAAAAGCAAAATCTGGCCCATCATTAGTTATTTCCTGAGATCTCCAAAAAGTTTCCTATGTGTAGATATTTTGAGCTATCTGCATTTATTCAAGTTGCTTCAAGTACTTTTCCAAGAAACGCTCTCAGGGAGCTCTACTCTAGGTCTATTACCTTTACTGCAATTATCTGGTCTTCCCGGGGGCAGGTGAGCCACCACTCTCTTTCCTACGCTGTCTCGCCACCACACACCCGTATTTCCACAACTTTAGCTATGGTTTAAGTTAGTTATTGCAGCCGACACAAAACTCAGTTGAAGATATGATGTTGCACCTGATCTGTACACAACTCTCAATGCCATCCAAAACCTGTGGCCATTAGACACTTGTCTGCAATGCTAAGGCAATTAACCATCTAAATAGATGGAAGTGTAACAAACCTTTTAATGAGTCTCAAATAAAGGTCAAATTTGCAGCATCCTTGGGCTAACATTTTCTTTTTCTTTCCAGAAAAATAACTTAGCAGATGTAATTGCATCTCTTCAAAAATCTTGTTTTATGTTACATAAAATGTTGGGGGTTGAAAATTGTTTACTTGGTAGAGATTAGCAGAACTGTAATTTTCATGTGCTGTTTATTATTCATGAGATTAACTATCAAACAGCTATGGAAATAAAGCACAATGCAGTGCTTATAATTCTGAGAAAGTAACCACTTTATCACAATTGCTAGACAGTACTACTGTTTTCTATGACTGAGATAATCTAGATTCAGACCCGGCGTGACATATCCCTAACTCCTGCTGTTGTCGAGAAACCAGTGAACTCAAAAAACTCAATTGCTACAAAATTCTGGAGCTTTGTGTACTGCATGGCCATGTTTTTGTCCTTCAAAAGTAACAAAGTTCCAGATATTACCTATATCTTCCAGATATTACCTATAGAGAAAGAGCTAATGCAATTAGAAAGCTTTGGAAAATCTTCTTAATATATACTAGTGAGACTATTTCCTCTTAAGGATACTGAGATATTTATAAAGTAATGGCCAGATACATGGCATATATGGATTTTACAAGACAGTCCTGAAAGGTCATTGTTTTGGCAACATACAATATGTAGTATACAAATATGTATATGTCTCAGAACTCAGAAAAATTCCAGTGACTGAAATATATTTTAAGAAATTACATGTCACACGCCACTCTTCAAAACATACCATTCTGAAACTGTCAATACTATTTATATCCTGCCTTTCCATACTGCTTCAAAAAGGATGCATTATAATATCACAAGCATTTAGGCATTTTTATATAAATAAGCAAAAACCATGGTCTATCAAAGCAGATGGCATCTGGAGTACTCCAGCAGAACAATACTTACTTAGATGAAATAAGACAAATATTCTTGTTGGGCCAAATCCAATACTGTGAGTTTGAACAAAACCAAGTACTGAGTCCTGCACCTTGACCACAACAAAGCCCCTGCAGCACTACAGGCTGGGGCAGAGTGGCCGGACAGCAGCCAGGCAGAAATGGACCTGGGGGTGGTGGTCAACAGCTGACTGAACATGAGCCAGGAGTGTGTTCAGGTGGCCAAGAAGGCCAATGGCTTCCTGGTCTATATCAGCAATAGAGCGGCCAGCAGGGCCAGTGTCTTCTTCTGTTTGTATTCAGCACAGGTGAGATCACAATTTGTCCAGTTCTGGGACCCCCAATTTAAGAAGGACATTGAGATGCCCAAACACACCAAGAGAAGGGCAACAAGGCAGGTGAAGGATCTGGAGCACAAGTCCTGTGAGGAGCAGCAGAGGGAGCTGGGGCTGTTTATCTTGCAGAAGAGAAGTCTCAGGGGTGACCTTACCAATCTCTATAACTCCCTGAAAGGAGGTTGTAGCCAGGTGGGGGTTGGTCTCTTCTCCCAGGCAACCAGCAACAGGAGAGGAGAACACAGGCTTAAATTGCACCAGGGTAGGTCTAGACTGGACATTAGGAAAAAATTGTTCACAGAAAGGGTGATTAGGCATTGGAATGGGCTTCCCAGTGAGGTGATAGAGTCACCATCCCCAGAGGTATTTAAGAAAAGACGGGATTGGGGCACTCAGTGCCATGGTCTGGTTGACAAAGTGGTGTTTAGACATAGGTTGGACTCTGTGATCTCAAAGATCTTTTCCAACCTAGTGAATTCTGTGGAACTACTTTCATTGTCTTACGATTTAAACCTACTTTGTAGACTACAGATGAATAGCACATGTCACATCAAAATGTGACTTGGCAAAAATTAGAGCTCATGTCCATATTTTAAGAGTAAGTATAGGTTTTGCCTTAGTCCCACAGGTGACCAAAATAAAGACTATAAGTACTTACACACAGGGAGAAATTTCAGATCATACCAAGACAACATTTCAGTGCTGTTTCAGTCTCAGGACAAGAAACTACATTCACTTCAGTTAAAACACAGAGTCAATAAGACATTATTTCATAACAGCACCATTAGAATATCAAATTTGCAGTCACTGTAAGCTATTGAGGCCAAAAAAAAATCACAAAAATGTAATAAATTTATCTGTTTGCAATGCTTTCCTACAGGTATGTCTCTCTGATGGACCTCAGGTTATATTCAATGCAGCAGTTCCAAAAACACTGATGCCTGATTTCCAGTTCAGATTTTCACTTGTTAAAAGTGATTGGATCCACTGGAACATCCTGCTATCTGCTTCTGTGTTCATGAGCAAAGTACCAACCTACGTTTTCCTCAAATGGTGTTCTTACCTCAGTAGTAGCAGGGATAGTTACAGTTATAGACTAGCTAATATTCTCTTACTTTTTGGCCTTCTGTTCACAGGACCAAATTTGGTTTATTACATTTGTTCGAAGAAATGCATTTCACAGCACAAGAGATTACATAGAAAAAACCGTTTTTCACAGATCTCTATGTTTTGTGAATAATCAACCTGTTTATAACTATTGCTCATAAAGTCTCACCACTGAGCAAGCTGCTTTGAATTCAGATTTTATGGGAAGAGTGGGTATATATAACATCACAGATCACTTTGGTTGTGTATCTTTAGGACTGATCTGTAACATAGCAAGTCTACTGAACATTTGCAGTAAGTTTGTAGGCAAGCCAGACTATTTTCATGTGACAAGTTGACAGATATGAAAACTTTTGCTAATTGTCAGTTCATACGTGAATTGTCTCAATTATCTCAAAAGATAGGGCTTTATTTGAGTTTGCATCTTGATTTTCTTGGGTTTCTAAAAAGACAAGACTGATGCAAACAAGGAACAGAAAACCAACAGTTGCAGGGTCTGTACGAATAAACACATTTAGATCACACAAGCAGTACAGTCCTGCCATCTGTATCAACACAACATTTGTCAATTGCCAAAGGGCAAAACGGATTATGAAGACACTTATTCATGCTGGTATGGTAGACATAAAGTCTTCACAGTGCTTTAGAAATTCACATAATGTTGCTTTTGCATTTGGACTTCTGATTGAGCTGAGCGGTATGAAAAGCCCATCAGCATTTAACCAAAGAAGTCCTGAGCAAATACAGAGCTACAGATGCTGAAGAACACTAATTATTCCAGCTGAGTCTCACATTAACTGATACTCAATCTTTTACTCCTCATTGACCCTTTTCCTGAAGGCAAAATATGCCAGAACTTTGTATATTTATTAGGTTACTTATGTCAGGTTTGAAAACAGCCAAGAATCCTTGAATATGAATGCTTACCTATAAAACCAGAAATTTGGCCCAAATATATATGAGTGTACGGGGATCTTTGTGTTAGTTTCAATCATCTATAAATCACACAAACTAGATTCTCTGAACAGCAGGATAGAATAGACACAAAGAATCAAAAAATACTAAAAAATATTTTAAAAAAAAGGAACGAAAAGGAATTTAAAAAGAAATTCAGAAAACCTGACCACCTATATATGCATATATAATCTATAACAAGTGAAAGTCCTGAGCCACTGCTCTATTATAATTAGAACTTTTATTAAAATCAAAGGGGTTCACAGTGGGTTTTATTTCTTTTTACAGTGCTGGCATAAAAGTAAGTGTCTTATTTCATTACCTGTTCATAGGCATTTGATAACTCATTTCTGGGTGACTACTTTTAGAGTTTTGAGACAGGTGTTAGTCTTTCTGACCAAAATCAACAGTGATTTTAACATAAATGATGCTTAAGTTATGCAACGTGTGTTGTAAGACAAAACCATCATCCATTAAAATATCTCTTTCATCCTCAGTGTCTTACAGTGTCAGTGTAGTGGTCATTGATCTTACCATCCTCTTTCAAGAACTGCAGCTCTAGATTTGATAATTTGAGCTTCATGACACTTTTATTTTTATTCAAGTACTCAAAGAAATACACTTTTCTGTGAATGTCCTGACCAGCTTTCTCTGAGGCTAATTGGAATCTGTTCAGTGAATTTGTTTAGATTTGGAGCACATCATAAGAATTCTTTAAAACTTTTCACAAGACCTCTAACTTAGTGTATAATGAGCACAGCAGTTATGTTTCTCTGTACAGTTAACAAAGATTACATATTAAAAAAAAAATAAGAAAAAAAGTTATTCTTTAATACAGCTCTGATAATTCTCCAGCCACACATCCCTACTAAAATCACCAAGAAAGAAAGCAAGTATGAGTGTGGTAGAACTCAGTTTTAAGATCATATATTATCTGCCTGTTTCTGTGTAGGTAAAGTATTCTGTATTAATTTCACAGAAAAGCAAGATAAATAAGCATCTGACACCCAGAATACCACGGAAATAATTGAAATCATTAAGAAGGAGCTTTGCATTTTAACAATGAACCACAGCCTGATATCAATTACGCTGTGGCTAAGTAAAAGAAGTGCCTCAAAAATATCTGCACACCTGCTACACAAGTCACTAACACTAACCTATAGCACTGAAAAGACAAGTTGAAGACAGTCCATAAGCAACAATAGGACTTCCATGCTAAGAAAAGAGGTCAAGAGACTCCTACAGGCGAACACATGGGTGATTCCTAACCAGATTTCTGTCACAATTGGAAACAAAACACATCCCAAGCAGTCTACTTCTATATCAATCATGTCTTCTATGCTTTGAGAGTAATCTTAAAAAAATTATTTCAGAAATTAAGACTATTAGTTTTTTTCATTTGGCCTGAATAGAGACACTTTATTTTGCTTTGCAGTGTGGATTATGTTACTGGAAAATCTTGATGATTTTTTCACACCCACTATTATTTTTGTTAAGAAAGTTACAACAATCTTGCAGTTGTTTATGAATAAGAAAAATGTTTGGATGATTGTTCAGAAGTTCTGGAAATTATGTCTCATTTCTATTGTCACAGGAACATCCCTGAAGTGAAAAGGATTTTCCATGCCAAAAAAAGTTAACATTTACCAGTATGAAAGATAGGTTGCACAAGTCAAGAAGAAAGAAAAATCCAAGTGTATTTTCACAGGAAAAGAAAAACAAAACAAACCAAATAACAAAGCTTTTAAGCAAAAGGAATGCTAATACTTCACAAATTATAAGTGTCACATTTTCACAGAGATGGCAAATTAGCAGATGAATTTCTACTCAAAGATTCGTTTTCACTTGCCAGAAATTGAAATGTGAAAAGACATTCTGAAATAGGCTCAGCTTGTTAAAATTTTTTCAATGTGTTCCTTTTTATGTACTTCTAATAAAATTGAAGGAGAAGGAGAACTTGATTCACTTCTCATAGAGAAGCTGCAGCAGTTTTTGAAAGGAATACTTATTGAAACCTGAACAGAGGTGGGTGCTGGTAGGCATTGCACCTTTCAGAATGTTCTCTGGATATGAAGCTATCATTATATTCAGCACAAAGCAACAGAACACTGAAACAAAACATGAGAGGAGGTGCGAAGGTCTGAATGGGGAGAAAACAGCTCTTAGGGCATGCAGCCTGGGCATGGGGAGACATCTGTGGGTTCCAGAGTTCTTGGACTGAGGAAATGAACCTGTTTATTTCTTATCCTTGGGGAATTCTGGCAACTTTCATGATTCATTTTCCAGCCTTAAAAATAAGAACATGCTGATTATATTTTTATTATTTCCAAGACAGTTAGCAATTTTTCTTTGTCTAGCCAAATATATTCAGAAGATTTGCAAATCCTTTCAGAGGTTTCAGAGCTGTTGATTCTTTTGATAAATAAAAAAATAATTTCATAGGAACAGGAGGAGTTAGATAGGACAAATTCTTGTGTATTGTATTAGAGCTGCTGTCTAGAAATGTTTGAGCACATATTTAATGTGACTAATTCTGTTCATATCAACAGAGTTATATGCTGTAGAAAGGTTGAGCACCAAGTGAATAAATATGGGACTAAACACAAGCATTCTTTTGCTGTGGGAAACTTGGACAGCCTTCCATAAAGCACAAGGGAGGAAAAGAGCAAGGAGAAGTCAATTCATTTCTTAATCTTTGAAAACTTATCATTTTTTATGGGGTTTTACTCACAAGTGTTCTTACTCACTCCTGGGACACATTTGCGTTGAAAAACCTTCAATCATTCTAATGCTTAGTTTGAAGTCTTGAATTGGGGAAAGGGGATGGATAAAGAAGTTTGTGGGTGAATTACAATATTAGTCCTTAAAAGCTAACCCCACACAGGCATCTAACTAGCTTATTTGCCTCATGAATATACAATTTTGAATCAATTGTGAATGCCAAAGCTGCTCTAGCTGCAGCTGATGTATTCATTCAGCATATAAGACATCTATAACTATTACACGCTTTTCTGGATGTACACAACTAGGATCATGAACAGTTTTAATGGAATTGAAGAAAACAGCTGCAACAAAGAGAAAAAGACTATTTTAACATGGGATTGCCTACCATACCACACATGACAGTGTGGCAAATTGTATGGGATTATTGAAAACAAGCAGTCATCAGCAATGGCCTCATATCTACACTGGTACCTTAAGAGACACCCTTGTCAGATTAAGCTTATAAGGAGAAGGACAGGCCTTGGTTTTTTGTTGAAACACTGTGCAGATAAGCAGATTTAAAAAAGAAGCATAACTGGTAAAATATGTATGAGGTAGTTGAAATATGACTCTGCAGCTGACAGACACAGGGACTGAAGAATTCCTGTTTACTCTCTCAAATCAGTCAGCACTAGTCTTCTCCATTTTAAACTGAAAAATCATTCAAATGCGAGTGATCTCTGATTTCCATTTTCATTAGAAGACCATTGCTATACTCAAACAAGAAGCAAAGGACATCCTCCAGACTACTGAAGAAAAATAAGGACCTGGATTTTGGTGTAAACATTATCTGTGCCTCTGTAGCTTCAAACGCTGTCCAGAAACTTTAGGGAGCAGGAAAAATAGCACTGAACGTACAGTAGTCAAATTCATTTATTTAAGACACATTTTACAGTCCAGACAAGGCAAAAAGCATACAGGGAGAAAACATTATGAACAATATTGCAATACAGCTTAAAGAAGACTTAATTTATGGGGTTTGATTTGACTGTTCATACAGCAAAATTATTTAGTCTAAGGAAAAAGGATGTTCATACTTCCCCAAGTATATCCCAATGCACCACCCAGCATTACACTCCAAAAATTCTAAGTTTGACTTTTCACAGGATTTGAATACTGGGCTTTCTAAAAAAATGCACAGTAATATGTGAGGAAATAGATAAAGAATACATTATAAAAGTTTTTACTCTTAAACAGGACCTTTCAGAGGTAGTTATACAGAAATCTTTGTATCATGAGAGTCTTTCATGAACTGAAGACAAAAGGAAAACTTCAGTGCAAGGTCTGGGAAGGAGAAAATTACTTGGACAAGGACCGATTTGTCTATAAAGAGTTACTAAATTCAGGTTGTACTCTGTAAAATGCTAAACCTCTGGGAATGGTGTCAAAATCAGTGCAAGTTCATGTTGACACATATCCTCTCAGACTGTGCCATTCACAGATTTTACACAATGAACAATAGTGATTGCTGAGATTATTGTCCTCAATGCATTGATTTTTCCATTAATTTTCAAATACTTATCTTGGTCCAGCCTGGGATAACACAAAAGCTCAGGGCTTTGTGGCAACACCAGCTCTGATTCGGCTAGTGCATCCAATCCAAACCAAAGAAGTTTCCAGGTAACTGAGCAACACAGAAGCTGAATGACATTTCTGCTGAGAAATATCTGAACTAAGGTCTGAATCAAGATGTGTTGGTACTCAGATGAAGTCTCTTGAGGCTCTGAACAGTTGATAGATGAAATACTCTGCATTTTTCTTCATTTTAGGGGAAAATAATACAAATTAGGAAGTCTATTACTTTTTTTCCTCCCTTTTTAAGCCATTTTTGCTGCTGGCTGCATAGCAAGACTCAGGTCCATGACAACCTATACTGCCCCACACTGGAATCATCCTCCCGCTCCTCCCACGTATTTCTGGGTGTTTGGAATTGCATACAGGGTTTATCAGTCTAAGAGGTCACACCCCAACGTCATGTAAGAACCTTTTGTCCCTTGTCTGGACCTGACTCATCTTCAGGGCAAGCTCTTTTCTATGGAGATTTTGCATCCTACTTTGCAGCTAGCTAAACAAACTATAAAAGTTGACACCTGAATAAAGAATAAACCAGCATCTGCTTTCCAAAATCACTTTAGGCTGACCTCAGCACATATGAACTCAGAAAAGCCAATCATTCAATTCCACTTTCTGTAAAATATGACCTCTCCTATCCTCAGTGGCCAGGGTCCTGACAGTTCCTCCTGTAAGCTTTCATCAGGCATTTGTTATGTGTAGCAGTGTGCAGGCCACCGGGAATACCCTGGTGGCCTGGCCACTCACAGCTCTGCTTTCCACCTGTCCCTCCCCTGTTCGCCCAGGACTGGCCAGATGTCACGGACCTGTCATCTGCCTATTGGCTTGTCTCTCGCCTTGCCCTCCACCGACAGAGGGCATAAAAGACCTGGGCGAGAGGTGGGCTGGACCAGTCTTGCCACGTTCTCCACCACACATCTTGTTCTCCCCTTTTTCTTCCGTGAGGGAGAATAAAGGAACGCTGATATAAACGCAACTGGTCTGTCTGTTTCTACCAGCGAGCAGCTGCTGCCATCTGGCCCAGGATCAGAGCTCCCGGGGTAAGGAGCTACTGAGGGCTGCATTCGGTGGCCCGAAGGAGCCAATAGACAAAACACCAAAGATACAGTCATGGAGCAAAGAAAAGCAAAGGTTGTGGAGTTTTTGAATGATGGCCTGATGTGGGTTAGGTAGTACAGAAAGATAGCAAGGTCCCCACAAAAGACATAACATTTCTGTCTAACTTGACTGAGGTATGCAAGACCTTGAGTTTCAGTCAGGTTATTCACACTGAGAATCTAAGCACTTACAAGCAAAACCCCTTTCTTTTACCTCTATTCATAGGCTTATTATAACTGAAAGTCAGCCAATGATTGATTTTGACCAGTGGCCAGTTGCAGTTTATGAAACGTTGGAAACATACTTTGTTCCCCTTCTCACTGCCAAAGAACTGATACAGTGTTGAAGGGTCTCTCTGAACAAGTTATGAAGACCAGTCTCACTGAGGAGGAGCTAAAAATTGCTATGTGCTGGATAGTGGAGTAGATTACTTAGGGCAAACATTTGCAAGCTATTTGCAGAACATTGGGGCAGTTATAACCATAAAAAGGCAGGTGCATGCACAGAGACAGATGACAATGAGGGTGGCTTGGAGGGGAGGCAGTCATACTTTAGGTGTAGAAATTAGGAAGCCACTGATATAAAAGCTTAAAAGTGGGTAAGGGCTTTTATAAACCATGTAAGGAAATCTTGAATAGCAGCATGCAGAAAGTAACATGAGAAATATATGCATATTGAAAGTCAGAAAGGGAAAAACATTAGCAAATAGAAAGCCTTCTCCTAGTATTACAGAAAAACTGTCTGCATTATACAGAAAAAATACATGTTAGTATCTCAGCAAGCTACAGAGAACCCCTGTTTAATCCCCTTCCGTGCATTTCTTATCCTTCTCTATACTCTTCACAGGTGATGTGTTTCTGTAATAAAATAGTTTCTTGGGTAGGTTGTTTTGAAATAACTAAAAGAAGTATTTGAATGTGAAAGTAAATTTTTAAAATGGAGAGGGGGAAGATATTCATATTTGGTACATAATATAATCTTTATTTTAGAGATGGAAACACAAAGGCATAGAGAAATAAAAATGAGTATGTGCAACCCCATATTGAGTGCATGGTATAAAATGGAAAAAATGTTAACTCTTAAATTTTTGAAGGCACATGGGGTGGTTGAACAAGATGACTACCAGAAGCAGATTTATTATTTCTTAAGACATACAGTGTTAAATAGTTTCTCCATTCATTAATTTTCACATCCGTTTGGAGTCATTTCAAGAAAAAAAGGAAGCTCAGCTGTAGCAGTGTGCAGGCCACCGAGGATCCCCCGGTGGCCTGGCCACTCACAGCTCTGCTTTCCACCTGTCCCTCCCCTGTTCACCCAGGACTGGCCAGATGTCACGGACCTGTCATCTGCCTATTGGCTTGTCTCTCGCCTTGCCCTCCACCGACAGAGGGCATAAAAGACCTGGGCGAGAGGTGGGCTGGACCAGTCTTGCCAGGTTCTCCCCAACACCAATTGTTCTATGCGTGACCCTTTTCCCTCCGTGAGAGAGAATAAAGGAACGCTGATATAAACGCAACTGGTCTGTCTGTTTCTACCAGCGAGCAGCTGCCGCCGTTCAGCCCAGGAACAGAGCTCCCGGGGTAAGGAGCTACTGAGGGCTGGATTCGGTGGCCTGAAGGAGCCAACAGACGAAACACAAAAGATACACTCAGCAACCAGAAGAATCTCTCTGCTTTGTAAAAGCCTTTTTCAAGTTAAGAAATGAAGGCTTTGCATCTGGGTACTTGCTTTAAAAGCTGACATTGAAAGGATGATATAAGCCTGCCCAGTCCTCCCCTTTATGAAGTCTTATTATTTGACATATATCTAGTAGCATATACATTTAGGTTATACTGTCCTTCACTGTGGATTCCTGCAGTTTACACCAAACCATTATTCTGTAAGCAACACATAACATTAAAAATATAGCACACTTTGCCCAAATTATCTCACTCTTCTGCCATGACAGAAAACATGAAGCATGTATTTGGAAAGTAACTGTCTTCTTTCTTCTGGTATAGGTATCCACAATTCCTTTGTAAGTTAGTTTGTTTAAAATAAGAGGATTTCTCCAGAAACATAAGCAGTATTCTGGATGCACATAAAGATTCTTTGGAGAGACCTGAACTCCTCTTTTCTGCTTCTAAAAGAAAATTCTTTGTTTTGCATCCCCCTATTCTACTAGATGTTTTAAAGAAACAAACAAAATAAACCTGAATATACCACCATAAATTACTGCCAGAGGATGAATTGATTTTTGAATGTACAGAGTGGAGCTAGTATCCCAATCCTATTGAAAGTCAATGAGCACTGAGAGTTAAATTCCAGTGTGAGTACTTCCTCCAAATCACACACAATTACCACTTCCTAGGTTTTTCTTTCTGTGCTGGAGTATAGTATCAGCATTCCCTTTTTTCCCCCAAGATAGATTTGTTTGTATTTTCTAGCCTAGAATCTCATTTAATCTTCCATTCAGATATCTTATGTCATTAGGTTGTCTTCTTATTATTTCTTTATCCTTACTGACATTCATATGTTTTCCCCATTTATTATGTCCTGTGGGTTTCATTATCATGTAATTTGCCCCAAGTGAGAAAATAAGCTTGCGTAAATGAACAGTATTTCCTCAGTTCAGCGCAGCTATGCTCATCCACACCAGTGGAGGCTCTGTCTGACTATCCCTAGAAGATTGTTAATTGAAATCAGAAGTAAGGAATTGACTGCATTATCTAGTGCACAGAATCCCCACAACTATACTCTAATCACAATCTTTCAAATCCACCTCTCAATCCCCATAAAACACTCATGCACTCTCTCCTGAGAATTACAGTGAATTAGTATTTTCTACAAGTCCTTTTGGGATAAATTGATGCGATTGTAATACATTTCAGTGAGGTTGTATCAGAAGACAGTTCAGCTTGGTCAATCATATGCTATTCTAAACTGCATGTATCAGTGAACCACATCAAAGGGATAATTTGTTTTAAGACTATACATCTTTTGATGTACAGAAAAATAGAACTGCAGGATAAAAATTAATTTTATTTTACATATGAAATAAATGCACAGCTGAATCTGGATTGAAAGCAATATCTGGTTCTTATAATATTTCCCATCTAGGTCTTAAGTTATGGTCCATTAAAATGTTAAAAAATTCAAAATAAGGGAAAAAAAATTCAAACTTCTGGTCTTAATAGTGATGACGACCGATATTCTTGGCTCTGGATCACAAATAGTTAACAAGCTGTCATACGAACAGTTTTAGGTTCCACAGCTTTGAATTCACAAGATGAAACCCATTTACTTCATCAGTTAGCCCCAGTGAACAGAAAAGCTATAACAAAACAGAAGCTAGCTTTCACATAAAGTAAAAAAAAACCAAACAACCAAACTCAAAAATTCTAGGTGTTAAACCTACTTACAGTGACTAACATGCCGTAAGTCGAGCCAGCATATTTTCTCTTTCAGTGACTGCTGTAAGGACTGCCAAAACTGCCCTCAGAATCACACCTTGTGAAGCATTCCATCTGATTCTCCAAGACTTATTTGATTTAGTTTCCTCACAATCAATAAGATTTCCCCTAGGAGCAAAAAGCATCATGCCAAGTTCAAGTACTTATTTTACATACAGGAACAAGACTGCAGGACATTAAAATTAACACATGTCAGAGGGTGATCATCTGTCACAAACATTTATAGGCGAAGTTCTCTATTCTTCAAAAGCAAATTAAATAATATGCAATGAGATGATAATGATAATTTTCAGATAGAAAAGAAATTGATATGTCAGGTCTCAAACAGTTTCAAAACAGCCACTTTTAAGACTGTAGTTTCCTCTCTATGAAATATAAGGAACCAAGTGGGTAGCAAGACATGTGGTCAGCATGCCCTACAACGAACAATGAGCAGTGCTTGAAAAGAGAAGATGACCACAGGGAAATGTATTTGTGAACTCTGGTTGCACCCCTTTTGTTTTTTCAGCCCTCAGAGAACCTCCTTGATCTCAATGTATCAACTAACCTTTAAAATACTTCTGGGAAAAAGAAAAAGGAATTGTCCAGATTGCTGGTTTTGAAGCCACTTAGTCCTTTGGATTAGTCATGGAGAGAGAAAGATCTGAGCTCCAAGAAACAGGAATTCTCCCAGCCTCAAGGAGCAATGACCAGTAAGGACATTTCACTTTTGCTCTGCTGGCAACAGACACTGGAGGCAGAGGAACAGCTCTGGAGATAAAGGAAAAAGGAATGTGGAAAGGCAATGTTATTCACAATGCACAGCAATCGCTACTGGGACCATACAAACCAGAATTATGGTGCATGATATTCAGCACATCCCCTGACAGCTTAACTACAGTTTAAAGTACAATGTACTTAAGGATGCATTAGGATAACTAATTTAATAATGCCAGAGGTAGGGTAAGCTTTAGCTCTCATCTCAACATATTTGCAAATAACAATCTCTCTTTCTCAGACTTAATTTCCTTTTCCTGCAAGTTCAAGACTGAAGAGCTTTCTTGTTTGTTTTAGCAAGGCATTACACACACAGAGTTCATTCAAGATATTCTTATTTGTGGTTCATCAAGTCTAACATGACAGGGAAAAAGAAAATACTTGAGAAAATTTGTCAAATCCGGTTGTCTCCCATGTAGTCCTGTTCCATACCAGCACCTCCAGATGGCTGGTTCTGAGAATGTGAACAAGTTGTACATTAAGATTGAACTTAGAATCATAGAATAATAGAATATTCTGAGTTAGAAAGGATCGACAAGGATCATCAAGTCCAGCTCCTGGTTCTGCACAGGACAGCCAAAAGAACCATTCCATGCACCTGAGAGTATTGACCAAACACTTTTTGAGCTCCATCAGGCTTGGTGCTGTGACAACTTCCCTGGGGAGCCTGTTCTAGTACTCAACCACCCTCTGGGTGAAGAATCTTTTCCTGACATCCGACCTAAAACTCTCCTGACACAGCTTCATGTTATTTCTTTGGGTTCTATTACTGGTGACCACAGAGAAGAGATCAGTGCCTGCCCCTCCTCTTTCCCTCATGAGGAAGTTGTAACTGCAGTGAGGTCTCCCATCTGCTCCAAGCTGTGATGCCTTTTTCTGGTCTTGGGAATGAAAAACCAGACACGGTAGAAGGGTTGGGGGTTAATTACTTCAGTATTTTAATAGGAATTCCATCTGGTGCACCACTTCACCGAGGTGAAAGTCACTGCGGTGCCCACCATGCATGCATGCACCCCCACCGTCGATCGGTATACATTTTATAGACCTAATACATTAGCATATCTACCAAAGTGGCCCAATAAGGGGCTTGGATGACCTAATTTCTAGTTTACAGAACAAATTCTACTGCAGGAGCCATGGCTCCTCAAGATAGCAGGATGTTTTGTCTCCTAACTCTACAAAACCTTGGAACTCTGCTGAATTATCAGACTTAACAAAGTACAAGTATGCATGCTAATACTTGTGGATACACAGAACTGTGTAAAAGGTACAAAAAGAAATAGCAAAAAGTCCTTTAGGCATCAGCTGAACAGACCAAGTGACCTCAGATGCTCCTCATATAGCTTCACTTCAAGGCCATTCTCCATCTACTTTGCCCTCCTTTGGACACTCTCTAAGAACTTAGTGTCCTTTTTGTATTGTGGCACCCAGACCTGCCCCCAGCACTCAAGGTGAGGCTGCCCCAGTGCAGAGCAGAGTGGGACAATCCCCTCACTTGCCTGGCTGGTGATGCTGTGCCTGATGCACCCCAGGGCACGGGTGGCCCTCCTGGCTGCCAGGGCACTGCTGACTCTTGTTCAACTTGCCACAAATCAGGACCCCCAGGTCCCTTTCTGTGTCACTGCTCTCCATCATCTCATTCCCCTGTCTGTATTCAGGGTTGCCCTGTCCCTGGTGCAGAATCCAGCACTCTTCCTTCTTAAACTTCATACAATTAGTGATTGCCCTCTAATTGATTGAGGTTTCTCTGCAGGACCTTCCTGCCCTCGAGAGAGTCAACAGCTCCTCCCAGTTTTGTATCTGTGATCTTCCTTAGTATCCATGCCAGTCCTGTCTCCAAATCATTTATGAAGATGTTGAAGAGCACAGGGTTGAGGATGGAGCCCTGTGGAACCCTTCTAGGGTGCCAGTCTGATGTCACCCCATCCACTGTAACCATTTGTGCCTAATCCATGAACCAGTTGCTCATCCATCACATGATGTGTTTATCCAGCTATGGGCTGGAGGTTTTGTCCAGACAGATGCTCTCAGATGTAAGAAAATTTCTTCTGTCTTGCTTGCTAGACAGCTTTCAAGCCCTGGAAGAGCTGTGCAAGCTCATAAGCGTCTTCTTGGGTTCCTACATTGTTCAATACGTTTTCTATTCAATCAGGATTTTCTTCTACACAATCTTCTCAATCTTACAATTGTGACAGCATTTTTTCAAAACAACGCAAATATATTCAAATCTGATACTTGAGGCAGAATCTGAAATATGAGGTAGAGAATAATATCCTGCCTCACTTTGTCTGCACTCAGAGTCAACCCAAGTCCATATAACTACTGCTGACTTGACATTGGGTCCCAGCTAAGACTGTGAGTTACTTTTACTGAGACTTTACACCATATAATTGCAAATACTCAAGCACATGAGAACTGTGAGTGTACATCTGCCAGCAAAAGACAGTGTAGACACACCCTCTGTCAAAAAAATTGAGAAAATGAAATTATACTACATTTAATCCCTCTTGGTGTAAAAATTACAGCCTCTCATGAGATGAATAGGTCCCAGTGCAAAGCTTTATTCCTAAAAGGAAGAAAAAGTGTAAAAAATGAAAGGTATTTGTAGGAAGGACTTGTGAACAAAGGGGAGAAAGAAGAATAAAATTAAGTTATGACACTGGAAATACTTGGTATACTGAGAGCCTGGGAACCGTTGAATGGAGGAAAAATGAGGAGCAAAGACGGAAGCTACAGAGGACAGTTCTACTAGGGGAAGGTCAGAAGTGCTCAGAGGGAGGCCCAGGGAACAGATTTTGTTGGTGTATTGTTTTTGTCAGATAAATATTTACTGTTCTTATTAAATTGGTCAAGGAAAAAAGGTAGGGCCCATATTTTCCATTCTCAGTATGAATTTTAGACATATCATTGTCAGTTGCCAAAGTCACGTTTATGTCTTCCTACTTTAGTCCTCAGGAAGTATGGCTATCTTCCCTCGTGCTTCCCCTCAGCATTTTGGGGGCTTGGTTGAATATGCCAGGCTGCAGCAAGATGCAGACAGTAAAAGAGAAAAAGTCATCCCCTGATGACTTCAACAGTTATTGCAGTTCCTAGGAACAATGGGAAGTAGGATCTGACATTTTTGCTTGTATAGGTGTTGTTTCTTTACTAATGTATTTTAAACCATAACTTCTACTGTGGCCTAACCAGAGTCTGCTAGTTCTTACTTCAGATGTAGATTTTTACTTCGTCACCTATGCTTAACCATATTTGCTCTTCCGTCCAAAGGATGCATCTAGGGAGAAATACAAGTCATCAAGACCCCCTGTCATTTATGTAGGAATTACAGAAGTGTGCACAGACTGTGGGTCTTTGTCTGCAGGAAAGTCTTCAAACCCCTTTACTGTAAATAACAGAACACACAAATAAATAAAGAAAAGCATTTTGATTACTGGTGCCTTGTTCACAGATTAAATCCTACATGTATAAGAATTGTGGGGTTTTTTTCCCTCATATGATTCCCTAGATAGGCAGAGCTGTATATTTATATGTGCATATATGATGAAGTAAAACATTAATATGGGTTACAGGAAAAAAAAAAGCTGAGGAACAGCAAGGGCTTTCATTCAGGTAAACAGAGCAGACTATTATATAACCTGTGTGTAAATATACATGTATGTATATATATATATTTATATATA
>VZTJ01001359.1:28275-51865 GCA_013397795.1 Orthonyx spaldingii
TATATATATATATGTATATATATGTATAAGGCTGTTTAGGATTCAGAGGCTGTGGAAGACCAACACTATTACAGAGACTTATTTTCGTCATCTGAGATTAACATTTAGATATATATGGCTTTAGGTTCCAACAGAACCTTCCAACAGAAAGTTTTAGTAATAACCATATTTTGACAACTCTGGATTTTTTTAATGTTTTTTAATTAATGCATCAGATTTCCATTGTAGCTGATCACGCATCTAAAATAAAAAAAAATTAAAAGAAGATATATTTGTATTAGCTACATTTCCCTAAAGTAAAGTAGTTCATGTTAGAGATCTGATAGATATGAATGTAGATATACTAGTTTTTATGAGTATGTTGCTGTACAAGTTTACTCATATTATTGGTGACTGAAATATGAAATATTTTATGTTCATCCATGACCAAACAATGCAGAAAAAAAAAGTGAGTGGAGCCATTTTCCAGTAGTCTTTACTAAAATAAACATGACAAAGGATATACTACTGCACAGCTCTGAACTATGGGCCTGAATAAATTTGTTGTTCAAAAATAAGTCACTTTTTCACAGCTGAATTTAAGTTTTACTTAGAACGGATTTACAAGCTTTCAAATATAGAGGAGAAAATTCTTTTCATCAGGGACTTCCTTAATGCACATAGGATGAGTATACTTACAAATAGAATTTTGCATTGCAGTGTGGAAGCTGTGGAAAAGGGTTTGCCTGTGCAGACCAAGGAGCTGCCCCTGCCACTTTCTCCACCTGAAAGAACCTTCATTTCTTCTGACCAAGGAAGTGTTCTCATTTTGCACATAATCCGATTAAAGTTTATGCCAGCATGAAGTGATGAAACAGAAATTAAAATGCCTGTTTTACAAATAGGAGTGCAGTTTTTTAGATACAAACCCATTCACAAAAGTTCTGTCTAGAGTATTTTACCCCTGCCCCAATAAAGTCAACTAAATTCCTCAGCTTAACAGTAACCACTGTTCCCACCAGGAAATTTATTTTGGAGCCTGGACATCGTTACAAACAGTAAGTATTTCTATATCTAAATATAGCAGGTATGGTAATTTGTGGCACAACAAAAATAAAAGTTAAAAGAGAATAAAGATGAGAAATTACAATCCAAATATCATAGGCAGTTAAACCATACTTCTCAGAAAGATTAAATTGTCATTCATTTTAGGCAGAGTTGTGGTCATTCATTGTTACCAAAATTGCAAAGCTGAAATTGTTGGAGTAGCTAATTAAATTTAGGGGTCCGAATTTAGTCATATTTAATGCCAGTTGTTGTGGTGAGATGATTTGAAGTGTTCATGGAACTATTCTTCAAGTTAGCAAAGAGACCAAGTGAGAGCTTCCTAACTGAAATGACAGAACAAAACAAATGAACTAAAATCAAACCTTACCTAATGAAGTCAGTTCAGAAAAGATTTTCTGACTTGAGAAGTTATAGCCCTAGGGTTACCACTGTCAATAAGATATAATGGTAATGCTTTGGTAGGAAATGGACCAAGCTGTATCAAAATTTCAGCACCATCTCTTTGTCAATATCCTGACCAAAAAGCTTTATAGTGGCTTGTCCATTGCAGCTGTGTCATTGCAAATTACAGCTTGAGAGTGTGCTCAGATAGTTACTGATCAGCCAGCAAAAACACAAGTGTTTTACTGTCTGTCAGTGGGTTAAAAGGATTCTGTTACTTATGCAGCTTTTTAAGCAATACAGCTGTCAAATAACTCATCTGGTTTTATTCTCTTGCAGTATTGCGCTGAATTAATTTGTCTACTGCTTTTTATTCAACATGTTGTTTGCAGGATTACACCATGTACATCATACAGTGTTTGGGCCATTGTCTGTGAGGCAATGCTTTGGGATATAAAAGACAGAATTCAGAACAAAGTGAAGCAGAGTTTTTGCAGTAAAACTGCCACCAATTAAGTTATTGCTCTTAGTAGCAATCATATTGTCTAACCACCTCTGTCACCGTGTGAAACAGAGAAATTTACTGTTAACAGCTATACAACTACTGCTGGGTCTGCATACGCAGATGTAGGGAATTGCCGAGAGCTCACAATGAGATGGAAAAATTAGGATATGGATACATAAAGAGGCAGACAAAATTTCAGTAGAGACAGATTGAAAATACAGATCACTATGAAGGGCTGAGTTGTGCAATAAAAGATCTTTTCAAATTATCGTAGCTTTGCATGCAAGGAAAAGCCATCTGACTGAAATCACCAGTGGTTGCTGCTATATTTTGGGCAACTAAGAGAGGGAGAATTTCAACAAAGAGTTTTATTAAAGCTAGTTAGTTGCAGACTGATGACCAGCAAATGTTATATTGGAAATTCATTATTATAATATAAAGCTCCACCTCAGGAAACAGAAGACATGATCCTCCAATTGGAAGCAGTAATAGGTGTGTTGGTTTTTCACTGCCTGGTTTTTGGTAACGGGAGGGCCACAGAGGTGTCTTGTGTGAGAAGTTGCTGGAAGCTTCCACCATGCTGAGCAGAGCCAATTCCTGGCGGCTCTGAAGATGGACATGCTGCTGGCCAAAGCTGGGCCAATTAGACATGTTGGTAACACCTATGTGATAACATATTTTAAGTAGAAAATCAAAACAAAGTGGGGCACAGTTTTTCTTCTAGCCAGAGAAGAGGAGGAGTTGAGAACATGTGAGGGAAACAACGTGGAGACGCCAAGGTCAGTGGAGAAGGAGGGGCAGGAGGTGCTCCAGGCGCAGAAGCCGAGATTCCTCTGCAGGCCGTGGGGAGGACCGTGGTGAAGCAGCTGTGCCCCTGCAGCCCATGGGGTCCAGGGGGATGCAGAGATCCACCTGCAGCCCGTGGGGGAGGTGCCCACGCCAGAGCGGGTGGATGCCTGGAGGAGGCTGTGATCCAGTGGGAGACCCAGTGGAGAGAGGGGCCCTGCTTCCAGGTTGGAGCAGCCTGGCCTTGGAGGACTGCACCCCGTGGAAGAGTGACCCACGGCACAGCAGTTTTGGGAGGACTGTGTGCCCGTGGGAGAGACACACGTTGGAGCAGTTTTGGGAGAACTGCTGCTCGTGAGATTGGACCTGCACTGGAGAAGTTCGAGGAGAACTCTCTCCCCTGATAGGGACCCCGAGGTCTCACAGGGGAAGGGACTCCTCTCCCTGCACGGCAGCAGAAGAATTCAGGTGATGAACTGACGAAACCTCCACCCCCTGTCTCCCTGCGCTGTCCGTGGGAAGGAGGGAGTGATTGGGGGAAAAAAGGGTGGTTTTAAGTGCTTATTTTACTTCTCACTATCCTCCTCTGACTCTGTTAGTAATAAATTAAATTTGTACCTCTAAGTTGAGCCTTTTTTGCCCATGGAGTGTTTTTCTCTTAGTCCTTAACCCATGAACTCTTCATTAATTTTTCTCTCCTCTGCCCAGCTGGGGCAGGGGAGGGTGCACGAGTGGCTTTCATGTGTGCCTGGTGTTTGACCAGTGTTAAATAACAACTTTGTTGTCTTCAAATTACCCAGACGTGACAGTGGGACATGTGAAAGAATTTTATTCATGGCAAAGGATTATAAACATCTTGACAGACAGGAAAAAGTCAAGGTTCAGAGCAGAAATAATTTGGTGGCTGTCATGCTCTTGGGATGAAGAGATGCAAACAGTGTGGCCTTACAGTACTGTAAGACTCAGGTTTTCCAGACCCCAGCGTAAAATTTTGGAGACCAGGTTATACCATGCTGACCCAAGTCCTCCCACCACACTAAGGCAGGAATGTAATATGAGGGCCTAGATGAAAGAAAACCCTATACCCTTGCACAGACAAGTACATTGGAACTAGTACGCTGGCACTTCAATAACAGAGAACATCATAAAAACAAAACAAAACAAAAAACCCAAACAAAGCAAAACAAAACAAACAACATTAAAAAAAAGCCCAAAGAAACAAAACAAAAATTAAAAAATCAAAAAACCCAAAAACCCAAAACAAAAAAACCCAACAAAAACAAACAAAAAAAAAAAAACCCAAAAAAAAAAAAAATAAACCAACCAAGCACATACCAGATTTCAGTAACGTTTTCACATCTTCACAAAATACAAGTAAGTAACTAATGTGGAAAGACATTATAAGGCTCCTAAATATACATAGGACAAGAATTCAAGTAATGTAGAAATTAAGTCTGCCTGTGCTTCTTTTAATACTGCTCTCTTACAATAGATCAAACAGTTCTTTAAAGTGTATGTTCATTAATATTACTGAATTAGTATAAAATTCAAGATTCTTGAGGTTTTATGACTTTCTCTAAATATAATTGCATCACTCCTTTAGATCTTGATTTTAAATGAAACTGAAACTAATGAGATAATGTGTCTAGGGATTAGTGAAAATATTTTCTACCTGAGAGTCATCAAGTAAATGTAAATTTTTTTTTATAGAAAAGGACATAGGAAATTATATCCACTGGATTATGTCTTGTGGCTACTAACCTAATTGCCATTTATATAAGCCAGTCAGTCATTAATATGAGCATCTTAATCCCTCCCAAAATAAAAGGTATTTTTATTTAGTAGACATAGCTGTTTATGTTCTTGAGAGTGTTTCTTGTCTTCTTACTGAATCTCTCTCTGGTCATCACCGCTGTTTCTTAGATTCCAAAAAATCAAGACTTGACTTGTTTTCTTGAAAACTCAGTAATGTTACATTAAGTTTGTAAGAGATCAATAAAGTCACTTTCCAAATTTAGCCCATAGTTGTTATGGTTTACCTGGACTTCATAGTCCATCTTGCACAATGATTCTTCTTCTCTTGATCTGAAACAATGAAATATGAGAAGCTTAAGAAAATGGACATCAGATCCAGTAGAACACATGTTTGGGAAGAATAGATTCTTGTTTCCTACAATCTCCAGAATGTGCACACACTGACATTCCTAAAATCAAATTTGACCATATATTGCTTTTTTTTTTTTTTGCATCCTCCAAAAACTGTCATGGAGGATGAGTCATAAGCTCATTGTTATAGTAAAATATGTAATTAAGAATTGGGAAAAGAAAAAGAATGAACAACAACTCCTAAACCCAAATCTTCGACCTTGTGCATGCATAAGTAGTTACCTGGAATACAGAACTACTTGTGTTATTTAAATTATACTCTCATTAAAGGAATTTTCTGAATCAGATCCCTAACATATACCAATATGTCGTCTTGGAACTAGAAAGAAAAATCAAAGTAACTTTTTTTTTTTTGTGAGGTCCCTTAAATATCTTTAAGCTCAGCCTTTTTTCTTACTTTTCTAAGGTACTGAAAAATTTATGTTCAAAGTATGATTGCAATTCTATCTTGCATGAAGTTACAAAAGCTAGGTAATTTTGACTTACTAATTTTTTTTAGCAGTTTGAAATATTCAGAGAAAACTTGTGATATTTTTATCCTAATTGTCATTCTAAGTCTAGGTGTTAATATTTTCTCAAGTTAATTGGCAGTAATGATCATCAAATATAAACCACAGTGCAACTGTCTGAAGCATTATTCATTGTTTCCCCTTATCTGTCATGTGTCAGACAAGACAGCTTTTTTGGAATGAAACAGTAAAAATGTTTTCCAGGTATGTGGAAAGTTCATGACATTCTATTTGACTTGCAATAATTAACCAATACATTTGCTTCAGCTTTTAATAATAGTCATTGATTTCAAATTCAAAATCTGAATTGAGAGGTGTAGAGAAATAAATTAACTTTTGTGACAGAATTCAAACCACTACTGAGTCTTGGATTCATGTCAAAGTGAGACTCAAGTAGGCATCAGTCCTTCCTTCCTGTGTGTCACTCCCTGGTGGAAAGGAGGCTATGGTTGTGAGGCAATAAAAGAGCTGAGAAGTTAATCCTAGGAAAGCACAAGGTCCACCTTTCTTGAATAGCTTATAATGTCCCATAACAGCCAAATTCCTACTAGACATTCATGATGCAGTCAGTCTATGATGGGATCCTGAAAACAGGAGACTCTTTAACCTTATATAAGATTTTCTGTAAGGGATACAAGCCCTTATTTGGATAGATAGGTAAAATGAATTAAAACAATCTAATGTCAATTATACCTTTCACTTGTGCCATAGTTGGCTCAGAGCCAAGAAACTCAAGATTGTCCGTGTATATCCCGTCATTCTTAGCTATGACCAACATAGGTCAAAAAAATCCTCCTATTAGAGTGAAATGACAAAGACAGTAAAGATAGAGGCAGAATGCCTTCAGTCAGGTTGCCTTTAGAGCAATTTGGATGCAGCAAACTCAAGCTACAGAAAAATTGCAGCTCACAATTGTCATGCCATCCAATCTAGTAGGAAGAAAAGAGAAACATTTCTACTAGTATCCCAAAGGTATCTCCAGTACACTGGACGTACTTCAGGAAAATGTGACACGGAAATGGTAATTCCCCCCCAGCAGGAACAATTCTTTGCCAATGTTAATACTAACCAATTATCAAGCTAGAAATGGGTTCAGTACAACACAATAGAAAAAAATTCAGGGCAGCATTTAGCCTACTGCCAGGCCTGTGTTTCATCAGACACTGTAAATACATCTGAAAGTGGCACTGAAGTTCAAAAGTAGTAGTTAGTCTGAAACAATATGTTTGTAATGAGCCTTCCCTTTCAAAAAGCTCTTAGATTTAGGCAGCCAAATGATGAATCACCAGAAACTGGGTACCTTATTCCCTTGATTAATTTTTTTCTTTTCTTTACTTAAAACTTTAAAATGTTATGAGTTACCACCAGCTTTCAGGACAGTAATTTTTTTTACTATCATTTACATTATGTCATTTAATTAATTTAAACACTATGACAGTTACATTTTCCAAAAGATGTTTTGGCACTCAATTTTACAAATGAATGAAGAAAAAAAAGAGAACAAAGTCCTAGATAAGAATATATTTAAGCAAATGTGAAAGGCACAAGTTCTGTTCATTAGCATAATAAAGTCATCATTATGTTAGCAACAAATGTTTTTTGCCTAATAAAAATATACCATCTCAGAATAATTAAATAAATAACATTTAACATAGCTTACATTCTCATAGTTAAGATGAAATAAACAAATGAGTGGGTTTACAGAGAAAATAGCATCTTCATTTATTGCTTAAATAATGTTTTGTCATACATAATAATCTTTGCTTTGGTAGTATATTAAATTATTTGTGATTTTTCTACTTGTAATTTCTGTGATTAGTAAAATGTAAGATTTTCCGTTCTTCTGTTTGATACTGGGTCTGAGCAGAAGAGAACACTGACAGGTCAGATTATGTAATGACGATGAACAAAAGTAGAAGTAAATAATGATATGACCTTTAAAAGGATAGTCTGGTTGTCAATAAAGCGGCTCCATGTGTTCCACCTGCTAAACAATACAAAATGAGTATGAATAAATATTATGAACAACCTAGATAATAAAACAAACTGCCTTCTTCTCCACTGCAAGTCACTTTGCTGTGATAATGGTCAACTATTTGCACACTAACTTCTCATCCACTTGACAAATCTCAGAAAAAAAACCAGCAACCCAAATCTTGTGACAAAGGTCATTTGAGAATGTGAGGCCGTGTCATCAAATGCTAAATCTGTAGAAATGTAGAAATGATCATGAAAAAGTATTCTGGTTTACTATTTCAGGTGAACAGCCAAGACAAGAAGCTATACTGTTCTTGAGTTTTGTAGGAGGTCCTAAAAGTCAAACTTTCAGTTTGTTTCTACTACTTTCTTTTTGATTTAATAAAGTGAGGAAGAGAAGCTGTGATTTGTCCCAAAAACTCCATCATTCATAATGTTGATTCAAATGGAAAGATGAAATAATAGTAATAAATACACACAAGATTGTAATGTTGTAATATTGACAGTCAAGCCCACCACCACCTGTTTTACAGTTCACATAGAGTAATGCAGAGCAACTTGCAATGATGTTTGAAACTGCAACAGTAGTTTGCAGGTGTGAAGGATGTATATGTGCCACATTTTATACAGGTCTCTAGGTTGGGAAGTCAGGTTTTTCCACAAGATTTGATAGCCCCAGCTGGAGAAAAAAGCTTTTGCTGTTTACCTTTGTACTTGGTTTCCTACTTCAAGCCAATTCATTTCTTAGGGTAACAGTTCGTATAAATTATTTCAGCTTGGACATCCATATCCTAGTGTACTTGAAACAAATTTATATTTTTCTAAATCCATTTTGAAAGCATCATTCCACTCACTTTTACAATGAGACAATATATTTTAGCAAGTATAAACATACATACATTTTCTTATGTCATGTAGGTGCCTAATTTCTGTTTCTTGCATTCCCATTCTTGAGCCAAAATCCTTTATTTATTAAGATTTATGCTGCTGAGAATAATAATTTCTTGTAATTATTATGTATTTTTCTTTTGATCTTCTGAAGAGGGTTGAAATATGCATACATACATTGCTGTGTATATGTGTGTCTAGGAATTAGAAAGGGAAAGGCAGAATATTTTGCAGTCCCTGTGTAAAAATGATGAATGAATAGCTTACTTTATTTTGCTTAAAGCATTATTTTGACATCTGCACTCATTGTATCTCAATCCCTTTTAAAAATAACATTTCTCAAAAAATAAATAGGCTGTCTTTCTGATATGCATTGATGCCAAACCTATCACTATTGCATTGCTTGACGTCACCAAAGAAAAATTATGACAGATAAAAATGGCTTCAGCTCTTCATGGCTAGAAAAAATAATTTTCTGTGATTGTTCTGTTGTAATATCATTTCTATTTGAAAGAAAAATATTTGTTTAGAGGAGGCAAGTTTTTTTTCATTGTTAGCTTCACATAACCCTTATTTTCTTTGGGTCTTCTTTCTTTCCAGCCTACATACAGGATACTATTCCATGTAGAAATTTTGTTGACATAACTCCTTGCTATTTGTCCAGCTTACAGAATGTGATTGAATTGGTATTCTCTCTGAATAACATTGGATGTATTCTCTATGTATGAGGATTTCAGTGACTCCACGTACAGGTTTTGCTTCAGCTTTTCCAGAGATCTAGAGTAATTTGGTGACTATAGTCATGTTAATAATCTTGTTTTGTTTTTGAAGTCTCCCTCATTTCAGTTTATCAGACAGTATTGAAAAATATTACCTTCAAAAATCCAAATTAGGAAAAGCTTTATATTGGTGGCTTATTTTATACTTTGTAATATATCAATATTGTCGTTTCTTTTAAGTTCATCCCAAGGTCAGCATTGTTCAGTGGAATCAGCAGAGTCATTCAGTAACCTTGTGTAAAGGAAACATTAGTTTGTTTCTCAACCAAAGTTTAAAGCGGCTTTAAAACTTTTTTTTTTATGTTTAAAATAAAGATTGAATTCAAAGTTTCCATAATCGAAGTCCATTACAGATTTACCAAAATGTTTCATTTAATTTTCATGATTTTTTAGGGGAAGGGAGAAACAGCACTGAAACATCTTGAACTATGCAAGGTTTCAATTAAAAAAATATTTAATTTTTAAATGTATCTATAAATGTTTAAAAACAAGAATTAAAATAACATGCTATTCATTTTTCCCTTGTAATTTAAGTGAAAATATGAGGGAAGAGGCATCATTTTACAATTTTCGCTTTTTTTTCCTAGTCACAACGATGATGACACAGGTTATTCCTACATATCCATTTGCCTTCTGACTAGAGTAGAGGCAAAAGAAAAGGGGAATGATGTAATGTTTTCTCAATCTTTTTGATACTTATTCCTCATAAACAAAAGTAATAACAGCAAAAATCTGTTGTGAATTACCAACTATTGTACCCAGGATTTAAGATCCCAAAACATATAATTGTCAAAATGTAAGTAGTTCTAAATGCTGCAGTTCATATGATGAAAGAACAACAGGAGAATGGTGTGACAAAAATTCTATAAAGCTCTATGAAAATGGGTAAGTTTGTTATGCAAGCTCATCAGAAAAGACCTAGAAACTTCCATGGACCTTCGGGTCCCTCTGCATCCATCCTCTAAGGAGAGAAGGGTAGGAATCTTTTGACTTTTACTTTAAACTATTTCTAACATTACTTTGATCTTGCTTAGATCCACCAGAGCAAATCCTTCCTCGTCTGATTCCTGAACCTTCAATGGGATCTGATGTCCAAGTAAAGACAATGGTATTGTCAGAAATGAATATGATAACTAATTGAATGCCGTCAGTGTCCTACTGTCTTCGTAATACAGCCCTTCCAATACATTGTATGGGTCTCTTTATGTTTCTAAACAAAATTTACCATTTTCTGTTAAATTGTTTTAGCTAGGCAATGCCATGTCATGGTTCTACACTCTAGGAACAGAAATAAGCCGATCTGATGGCTCTTGAAGCAAATAGTTTCTCAAAGATGCACATTGAACCTTAAAACTTAAATCTTACAGGTAGATTTTACATAAAAATTTTGCATGTCAGAAAACGAGTGCAGTCTAGACAAGAGTAGTGAGTGGATGGGTAAAACTTACATCATCTCTATCCCCTTTTTGTTTTACTGCTTTAGGATAAGTTACATTACATAATTCGATTTTGCAGAAGGTCTTGGAAATGTTAAAACCATTTCTAGAGGTGGGAGTATTGTGATTTCAAAATAATAGCTGATTTATTGACAATTAGAGATAAAATCAGGTTTTATTATCATACCTAAGGGGAATAACAGTTCTTCTTGGCACTATAAGCTGCCCAATCAAGGTTTTGTCGTATAAAAAGCCCATGTGTCAACACATGTAGAAGTTTGCAACTACTGTCTCTATCAAAAACTAATTATCATGTTTGTCACACTAAAAACAAGAAAAAAAATCCGTTTTCTTTTCATTTTAGCTGTAATTCATAAGCTGTTAAAATGACAGGTCTGTGTTCCCTTGTTAAATCATCCACTAAGCAAACGAATGCTAAATTCTGCACCCAGGGAGGAACAGACCCAGGCACCAACATATGGAGTGGGGGCCACTCAGCTGGAAAGCAGCTTTGTAAAGGAGGTGGGGTTTCTGATGGACCGAAATTCAGATATGAGCCAGCAATGTGTCCCTGTTGCAAACACAGCTAGCAGTACCCTGGGATGCACCAGTAGGCATGAATCCTGATACGCAGCCAGTAGTTTGCAGGAGGTGAGGTCTCCTCTACCAAGTCCTGGTGAGGCCACACCTGAAGTGACAGATCCAGTTCTGAGCTCCTCAGAACAACAGAGACAGGAACATACTGGTCCAGTGAAGCTCCAAAAAGATGCTGAAGGGACTAGTGCATCTCTCACATGAGGAGAGGCTGAGAGAGATGGGACTGTTCACCCAAAGAATAGAAAGCTCAGGGGTATCTAGTTCACTGGTATGTCTGATATATACGAGTGTATATATGTCATACACTGGTATGTATGATAAATATATCACCTGATGAGAAAATGTAAAGAACATGAAATCAGACTTTCTTCTCAATGGTACCCAGTGATAGGACAGAAGACAATGGACATAAATGGGAAAATGGCAAATTCTTATTAAACGCAAGAAAACTAGAGATTTTGTACTTTGTGACCAAACTCAGGAAGACACCCTACAAGGTTAGAGAGTCTACAGGCTTCAAAACCTGTCTGGACATGGTCCTGAGCACCTCATTTGGGTGATAATATTTTTGAAAAGTACATGAATTTACCTGGAAAGAATGCAAGTTTCAGACTGCTCTACCAAGCACTGAGCAGCCTAAGAACCCAGGTTGTAGCCGAGAATCCTGTCTTAAAAGGATGTCCTTAAAATGTTGGAAAAACATGTAGGAAAAAAAACAAAGGCAACAGCCTACATAAAACAAAAAAAAGCACAATAACAATGTACACATCAATATACAATTTTTCTATGGTGACAATGTGCTTTGTAGCTTATACAGTGAGAACCAATATGTTTTCCGGGACACATAGATACATTATAAGTAAGAGAGGTAATATCCTCTTACGGTCTTCTTCCTGCCTGGATTGAAGAGCTGTACAACTTTTGTGAGCTTCCTCTACTTTGATCGAAGTAAATCTCCAGACTTCAGAGGAAACATGATGTACTTCCTACTAATTTGACTTTACTCTCCCAGAAAACTTCTTTTGGTGTATGTTTGCTACATGATCCATATAGCACAACTAATACCTCTGGTCCCTGGGTATAAGAAGAACCCTTTAAGCATTACTTCATATAAATATATAAGAAGTTACCATTCATTTCTACATTCAAAAAATACACCTCTTTTTCTGTAAAAAATATACAGTTTATTCTTTTTAAAGATATTTTCTCTGCTAGATTGCACTAGACTAACACATAGTGACAGAAAATACATAAAGTCCATTGATGTGAAATACATGTTGAAGGCATTTTTGTCACTCAGTAATAAAAACATAGAAAAGTTCGGAAAAGTTACATTGTGTTAAAAAAAATCATGTTTTATGAATAGTTTGTTATTAGCTTCCAAAACAAGACATCAGTTCTTATGAAAGTGGTTATGGTATCATTTTTTTCACTATGCCTCAGGTAAAAGTAGATGTAATCTACCACATGCCTCACAGGCTTGTGATGCAGACAAAGACGCTTTGTTTTGTTGACTTTGGGGGTAATTTTTCTGGTTTGGAGTTGTTCTGCTTTTTTTCCCAGAGAAAATTGAGGCAAAGCACAGCTAATGGAAATTTTCAGCTATAGATTAAGAAATTGATATAGCTAGACACCAAGTGAAAACTTGGTTCATAGACACCGAGTGAAAACTTGCATGTCTTGGTCAGGTTTTCATAAAGCATAAAGGGACATATTATTACAAACCATAGGTGAAGATTTTATAGGTGAAGACTAGCCAGTTCCTAGTCCAGTTCAGACTTCCAGAGGCATCAAACAGCAACTCTTGTTGTTTTCTGCATTTTAAAAACAGATTTTGTGTTTTATTCCCTGCATGAGTTTTTGACAATGTCACTTTAAGGGCTGAAAAAGGAGAAAATAGGACATTTTTTTCTTTTCCTGTCACAGAGGGGAAATAAAATTCCACATACATGAGGAAAAATTGGTCTGTTGGGACAGCATTACCCTCTATTGGTAATTTGACCATTGACTTTTCAAGTGATTCTCTGAACTTTATGAACTATAGCTGGAATATCTAGGGATGTTTTGGTGGTCAAACTCACTTTAACTCCTTTGAGAATTTCCAGTCTAGTTGTTTCAAGCATTTGTAGAGGTGGACTCATATGATCTCAGAATAGTTGGAAGTGACCTTAGAAGGTTATCTTGTCAAACACTATGCTCAAACAGGGTTGTGTATAGTTAGTTACCTAGATTGACTTCCAGTTTTCTTTTGAGTATTTCCAAGGATGGAGACACTACAACCCCTTTGGACAACCTGACATATTGAAGGTATTTTATAAAGAACTTTCAGATCAATGGTGTCTGAAAAGAGAAATAATTCCAGATATCACAAGGAGAGTCTTTCCAGTGAATGTTGGACTTAAGATTAAGTCTGTTATCACTAAACAGGGAAAGTTAACTGTCAGCTATTAAAAATGTTCTCCTGTACCCTCTGTGACTCTTTACCACCAGAGCTGAAAGTTCTACAAAGCCAGGTTTTGCAAGTACCCTGAAGAAGAAGCATGAAAACTGTTCCTCAAAGAATTTTGTAAGCTTATTTTCAGACACACTTGACCATATTTCACATAACTAAATTCCTTTAGATCCTTGAGATATCTTCTAATTCCTTTTTTTCCCTCATAAAGAGAAACAAAGGCCAAAAATATCATGTTGTGGATTTATTAATATAATTTTCCAGTCTTAAGTTCTTTTCCACTGATGAAATAAATTATTAACTATATAACCAAGACATCTCAAATAGAAAAAAAATCTGTCATAGCTCCAGAGGGTAACCTTTGTGTATTATCTACAGATCAGTAAATCTGTATGAAATTCTTTCAGTGAAGAATATGAGGAGAAAATCATGTTTGGGTATTTTCACGAGAGAAAAAAAATCAAATAAGCCAACAGATATTTGGGTTCTTTGATAATTTTCTTCCCTTTCTTAGGAAAAAGAAAAAAATGCATTGCTTTATTGGAGTTTTTGCTTCATTTTTTTCTTCCAAATGTGAGGCCAGATTTTTGCTTAGAAATATTCTCCACTGTAGTTCTAGAGGTAAGAGGCATAGGTTTCACCGATGTAAAAAATGGCTTGTTTTAGAAGATATTGTAGGCTACGTTTTCATATCTTTCGTTGTTACTCATGGTTTGTCTTTCCTGGGAGGCTGCATCACGTCAGAGAAATACTTTAATGAGAATGGTTTCTGATTGTATCACAGACAAACCCTCATTGAAGAGAAATGTTTGCAAATCCATCCTCTCTTTCTTGTCTAACTGGCTGATGCTTAACTCATGTAGTTTTCTTGAAGGTAAACAAAATTTATGAACAGCAAACCTAGAAGTCTAGTTTGCCTGCAAAGCTTTTATTTATAGTAGGGAAGTACATGTCAAGAACATGTTTCTGGTCAGTCTCCCAAAATCAGAGGATCATCTTAAATATTCTTACATAAGAAATTAACATCTCCACAGAAATCTTGCATAGCAACAAACCACACAACCTGATATTTTGTGCAAAAAGAGTAGGGACTTCCTCCTTAACTGTGGTATATACTTTAGAGGAAGTAAAAATCCTGCTGAGAGCCTATCTACCAATTTCATGTATTAGCTCTCTAAATATGTGTTTCTTCAGGTTGAAGGGCCATATTATTCTTTCACTATGAAAACGAAACCTCTACAGTAACAAAAAAATTTGGTATATTTTGGATTCTGCCTTTAGGTGTCAACAGTAAAAGAAACAAAATTATAAAATCAGTAAATAGGCAGATTTTCCCCTCATAGGACTTCATGCTCATCAAAGTCTACCAGGACAGCAAAGTAATTGCTGCAGTTTTCTACCACTCCTTTGACAGCAATGAGGCATTTACCATTATCTAGGTTGTACTGCCGGTTGATATATTTAGGTATTTTAGTGTCTAGTGGGATAGGTGTTTTTTAAGCAAAAATAAAAAATGAGTCAACAATCTCAGAAGAATGTGGAGGTTAAAAGGGGGTTTTTACATCCCTTGGTGTGGCAGTGACCCAGTCAGTGGCTGTGGTCACAGGAAACAATGGACAATCTGCCACACCTGCCTTCTGCAGGTGTGTTAATGAAGAAGCAAGATGGTCAAACTATTCCCCTTGGAGCAGTGAATCTGAGGGGGATGGGGAAGACAGGCATTGATAGTTTCCCGCCGCTCACAAGTGTCAGTCAGGTTCCATCTCCTCCCCCGTCCCCTTCACAGTTATTTTAATATTCATCAGTTGCTCGAAAGTTCTGTTATCGTGTTCTGTTGATTGGTTCTATTAATGTATTCTACCCCTTTGTTTCCCCATTGGATGTTCCCCGATCACGTTTTGTTTCTCTATTGGTTTATTCCCCTGTTTCTCTCCTTAGACTGCCCCTTTCTCTCGCCCCTTTTAAACCCCTGCACACCCTCAGATCTCGGCTTTTTGTGACTTTCCTTCAGATTTAATAAATTTGGAATAATAGTTACAGAAAGCCCTCCCTGCTTCTTTACCGTCGGGAACTGCCCATTGTTACCAACTTGTTACTGTTAAGTTGCCTTGGATGAGGCGAGCTTGTTCGAGCTGTTACTAGGAGACCAGAATTTGCATGCCCCGAGGGCTGCAAGGTCCAGAGTAAAAGCCGAACGCAGAAAAGCCACACTCAAGCCGCCGGGCAGCTTGAAAAGACCCGACAGAAATGGGCAGCGGCACCTTGGTACAGTCCAGTTTGGATGGTTGTTCACAGGTTACCAATTCCAATTACCCAGCAAAACTAGTGGCCTCAAGGAACAAGTGTGTAGTGTAGAAAGGGGTCAGGTAATATCCCATGGTAGTAGATGAGAAGTGGTTAATGCAAGGGTTGTAAGTATGATTTTAGTGCTGAGATCACTAGGAAAGCAGACGCTAATTTTTTTTTCATCTTTTTTCTTTTTTTTTTTTTTTTTTTGCCATGTCAAACCATCTCCATACCTGTGTGAAAGGCAAAATGTTACCTGCACCTTTCTGCAATGAGTGGTAGTTAGCAGAAATGCATAATCACACAAGATGACAAAGTTCTGGTTGGTGTACGGTGTTCTGGATTTCAGTGGGTTCTTCACTGCCAGTCGTGACAAGCCACTGTACACTTAAAAATGCTGGTCACTCTGCCCACTGCACCATAGCTTCATATAAAAGTCTAAGTTTTGCACTCCAGAGCAAAACAGAAACTTCATACATTTTAGAATGCAAGACACTCTTGGCATGAACTTCAGTGGGAAGCAACTGAATCAGTTATGCTTTCCAGTGCTTCAGTAGATCTCCAGTGTCACACTAGATTAAGCTAAGTTATATAACATTTACATCTTAATACATTATAGCCATTTTCCATTTATGATCATGTAGTGAAATTTTATTGCTGCAGATTTTATTATGGGAAGATTGAACTGAGTTCAGATGAATGCTCCTATTTATCTGCAAAAATGTGAGTGTCCTACAATTAATACCAGTAAGAAATACTGACATTCCAAAATAAAATTCAAATGTCATCCTCCTATGTAAGAAGCCTCTCTTCTTCATACGAAACATCCAATAAAAATAGTGTTCTTCTGCTTTTAAACCTGACACTTAGAAAAGGTAATCCATGATGGAACAGGAGATATTGAATTTACTTCACCTAAAAAAGTGTCAAAATGCTTCCTTCTTCACAATGCTTTGGCAGGTATGAAGCTTGTCTCTCTTATTGTGTATAAAGTAAAGAAGGGAATATTGTACAATCTTCTCTTATGTTAAAATCTTAATGCATTCAGTATTCTCAGTGAACAGCTTCTGGGCACATTTATTTATTTTTATAGTAGATAGGATTTGTTTTGTCTATTCTGTTGTCCAGACATAAGGTAGTTTATTTAAAAGCCTGAACTTTTCCTTAATACAGCTTTCTTTATAAAAAGAAAAAAAAAAATCCAAAGCAACCTTCAAAAGCTTAGATTCCTAATTTTCTTCTTATATTTTTACTTTATAGTCAGCTGTCTTATTTAAAATACACTTTTGAAAAGTAAAAGGAAATTCACACGAATTAAATGTAAATTAGCTCTCCCTTTGCTCTTAAAAATTAAGAACTAGTATAGTTTTTCTACATGGAAAACCTCTTTAAACTAGGAGACTGATAAACAAATACTAGATGAAGTTGTTTGGTACTTAGCACCCTCCCAACTCCTTTTTGCTTTCCAAAATATGGGGGCTGTACATTTTAGCACATACACAACTCCACCAGCAGCTTCTGCAAATGGTGCAAAGTCATAACAGCAAGCAAAAAGCGAGCCTTGGAAAATTATTTTATACACAGGTTATTTAATGCCCGTCCAAAGAAGAGAATTAACATGATACTTTTAGTCAGTAAGGGAAAAACGTCAAATGGAAGTGAATTAGGTAAGACCTCAATGGACCCCAAATTCAAAGTCTCTTTCTACCCTTTTTCTAATGGTCAAACATTCAGGATGATTTCAGATCAATTTGGTGCAGATGCATAATTTCTGTTAGCTCAATTATATTTCCTTCAGTAGTTGTAGATTTTTGCAAACACTTTGCCTTGCTCTCCCACTCACATTTTCATATTACTGACCTTAACCGTCCATTGTGAAATTTCACTTACTGGGTTAGCTTTATAAGCATCTTTCTTCCATCATGCTGCAGCTCAAAGCATTCAGCTCAGAGTCCCCTTTTGTATGCTGAATTATTTCTGTATGAGAAAGGTATTGCTTTCTCTATGGAAAACAAAATGGATAGGTGGATACTCTTTTGCTGGGTTTCTTTCTTTTTTGAAAATCACCTGTCTTATCTTAAGCAGACCAGTTCAGAAATGTCTACCCAAATTCTGTTATTCTTTGTAGCTCAGTATCTGAAGATCAAAAGGAATCTGTGAATAGGAGTTCTTTCAGATGACAAAGCACTGATGCTACAGTATTGCTTCCTTTCTCTAAACAAATTGCTCACAAGAACTGCAAAAAATTGCTACCACTCAGCAAAAGAGGGCAAGTATCCTTTTTGTGAAGGATTCATACAAGCACAGACACAGAAAGAAACTTTCTTACCAGATTATTTTTCCATAGTAGAAAATTTCACATGGCAGAGTCAGTAATTTTTATTTCTTGAAAATGTATCTTAATAAATATTTGGAAATATCCAAATGAAATTAAAGGTAATTTTGGGGAAAAAATTAACATTATAAAAAAAGGAAATGTGTCACTTGAAAAATCAATTAACAAGTGTCTTTGACATTGCATTAACTTTTGAATTGACTTTCTTCTAAATCTGTCTTTCAGGGAAATGAATTCAAATTTGGAATCTGATTAAAGTGCAGAAGAACATGGGACTCCTAAACTTTCACTAAGTAATTATCCAAATATACTAATGATATTCTCAGATCCATGAAGCTTTGCACTCAGCATAACAGCACGTGGTGAGGAATTTTCTTTCCAGCTAAACATGACAGATTTTCTCTCCTTTAAGCACAGGTCAAATACAGAAGCCAAAGGAAGTACAAATGATGCTAGTCATGCTGGATAGGAAACATATTATCTTTTCATAAGTCGGTCACTGCAGCTAATGCTATCGCGTACAACATTTAGTGTGCAAAGTATATCACACAGTTTGCAAATTTGGGAATGGAATGGCAAGGAAGTCTCAGAGGAAATTTAATTAGCTGGACGTCTCCCACAGCCTAGTAAACTACAGTTCCATTAATCATTGCCATATACCTCATGATGCTGTTTGTATCTCTACCACCTCTTTAGTGTAAAACATTAATGTAAAGCAGAAGAATGAAGGGCACACCCTTAAGCCTCCTGGCAATGTAGGATGCATCTTCATACTCAGTTTAGGAAGGGCTTCTGCAGGATATGACACTGAAAACCAGCAACTCCAAGCTTTGGAAGTTCACTAGGTGCTCACCTTGCCTTTTAAGCAGAACTAACAAGACACTCGTTGTAAGACAGAATGAAGACAAATATGAGAAATAAACCAGGAAAAAAATCAGGACATGTTTGAGGAGAAATTGCCCTGCCTGTGAATATCTATAAAGTTAAAGGACTGACCAATATTGTAAATTGTGCAACAAAGGACAACTGATTCATCTTTTCACAGCTGAAGTTTTGCATGCATGTTCCTCAGGTGTGCCCCTTAACCTACAAATATGCTCAGATTTTCCCATTTTTAGATATTCCTCTCCATGGAATAAGTGGTCATACAAGCTTACAGAGCTAGAACAGGATTTCTCAGGGTGAAAAATATAGTGATTTACCACACCATTAATTCTGCTGGTTATGAATATTAGCTTTGCTTTCTTGCCATAGGATAAAACCAACATGCAGTTTTGAGAGGCAAACAATTAAAAATGTATTATTTATTAGAAATTCAATACAGGAGGCTGTAGGCTCTGGACCACTAAAAGGGATGTTACAGGAAGACTTTGACAGAATATTTTACAAGTGTTTGGGTTTTTGGAGAAAAAAGACCAAAGTCTGGGAAACAGATTTATTAGATGACTATAAAGATTTCACAACTCCTGCAAAGCCATAATCCATTTTAAACCAGCATTACATGTAAGAGTTCTTTGTGCCCTAATGTGCCTTAATGCCATGTCAGGCACAGGTCATACTCATATCTAACTGTTTAATTAGCTTTGGAAATCTCTGCTTTTTGTTTTTGCTTCCCTATATACAAGGCAGCAGTGTCAAAGCCGTAAGACCTCTGGCTGTTTTTAAGCTGCGCACCTTTGTGTTGGAGACCTCAGCTGCTGTGGCAGGCTGATCACCAATCACTGCCTGCAGACTGCTGCTTCCTGAAACCTTCCTGAAAACTGTACAATGTGGGGTTGTGACTTGGATGGGAGGAAGTGGTCTAGGTCATCTGAGTGGAAGCCTGCACCTCCCCAGACTTAACCAAAACACTGCAAATCAGATCAAGAAGAAAAGCAGGCTGCAAGCCCCCTTCTCTAATGCTCATTTAGTACAAAGCCAGATTATCACATCTCCAGGCTGTCCCAGTAGGAATGGGAATACCACCACAGACTGAGCTAGTTGTCTGGTCTGGTCAGAAGACACAAAAGTGTGGCTGATGGTTGGAGCAAAGTCATTCCAAGCAACATGAAGGAGTGCACTATTTGGGAACTTTGAATGCTCAGGGGCTTGGCTGTCCCCACACTATGTTCAGCTCAGGGGTGGCGTGCTGAGAGCTGCAGCCCCCAAGGAAGGTGTTTGAGAGCACAAAAGCTGTCAACACCCAGCTGTGAGTGGCAGGTATAAGTTTGGTTATGACTGTGCCCAGACACCCTAACCATGTGTGACCCCACTTTCTTGGAGCCAGACAGTCTGCTTTTAATCCTGACACCAACACATTTGGCCATATTCTCAGAGAGAAAATCTCAAGTTTCAAAACCTCCCTGATGGAATGTGGGTTTTGCTTGCTTTTAGTTGAAAAAGACTGTGTCCATTTGTTTTTGCAGTCTTCGAAGTGGGTCTGAGTCTTCTGCTAGTGAGATTGTAAGATATGAAGGACTTTATTTCCTGGTAAGCCCACTATAGTGCAGGCCTGGTAATATTTTAGCTTATAATGAGGTTGCATTTGTTATGCTCAGTGCTGAAGTGCTCACAGATATACATGTTACATCTTCACAGACAAATTTACCCTTTCATTCTGGGGGGAAAACAATTTTAAATCTGTATATGAGTAGATCTGCAATGAGGCTGACATTGTGTTCCAGAAAAATATAAGTGTTAAGAAATATAAAATTTATATAAAGGAATAGAACTAAAAAATTCCAGGTGTTCATAATGTTTAGTTCTCCAGAGCTGTTTTTAGCTTCTAAAAAATTAACTGTGATACTTTATAACAGTTTTGGTACCTTATTTTTGAACCTAGCAACAGCAAAAAAAATGCTATTGTGTGTGTAAACTTCATGGTGTTCTTCACACTCTATTTCTACATCTCTGAGGAAAACATGAGAGAGAAAACAAAAAACTGGATTTTTAACCTTCAAATAATGCAGTCATAACTAGCATAAAGAATATATTTGCAACCATCATACAGTAGGATAGAATGAATACAGTAAGTTTGGGTTCATGGGGCTTCATTTGAATGAGTTTTGCTGTTTGCCTTTTTTTTTTTTTGCTTGCCTGTCTGCTTGCAAAGGATTACATGTTCTGTATAAACACTGGCGCCAGCAGTGATTAGGCCAACATTTTATTGGGCTAACCGTCATGCAAACCTGATGCACCCACATGAATTTGACTATACTGCAATGAGAGAAAGAGAAATCCATGAAGAGCGGTAGGTTTGCAGCTGTCTTTAGGGTTCAGAGCTCAGCTATTTCAGCAGGTGTTAAGAACTTTTTAGGAACTGACCACCATCTTTACTTATTATTTGAATATGAAGATGCATGGTTTGTTGTTAACTACATTTGTTAATTCAAAAATCTTCTGAATCACAAACTAGTTGGATTGCATATAAAAATAGATACCCTGTTTCCAGCCTGGAAAGTCTGTTTAAAGAATATTTCTGCTGTCTGCATGTACATGTGCATGTATAGCAGGGAAGTTTTTACATGTAAAATGTACTTTGAAACATCATGTATTTGTCATACCACCCTGATTAAATCCCTTTAGCATCAACTATTAGTTTGACAGAAAAGGCTCATCCTGTGAGGGGAATATATTGTAAAGTCACTTATCAGTTGGTAGATTCTGCAGTTCTAAATACAGAATAAAAAAATTAATTTTTTTCTGTTCTCTGTGGGAATCAGGAGAGACTAATTTAAAAAAACAGTGGGAGTGTCAATAATGAACTATCCCTGCCCTGAAAAAGAGGTGTTTTCTCCCTGAATTCTATCAAATCACTTTATCTCTCCAAGAAGTGATCGATTCTGTTAATTAAATACCCTGCAGGGTATCAGCAGGCTTGTTCTACATCATCTTTTCTGCTTCTGTTTCAAAAATGGGTTTTCCTCCTCCAAATTCTACGATTGTGCTGTACAGCAATGGTGCAACTGCGTGGGAAAGCTCAGGCGTGGGTAGTAATGTCACAGCAACAAACACAAAGAGCTTTGCAGCGATGGATAATTATCAATAACAGAAATAGTTGGTGGTGTTCTGTTTTATAAAGCAATATTAGAAAAAGTAAAAGTGAGCATCCAGCACAAACAGCAGGATGTGTAAGCTTCAGAACGGGAGGTTTAGTAATGAGAGCAATTTATTTAGCGATTCCTATAATCATAATCAGAGTTATATATCAGCAAAGATATTGTATTTACTTTCTCACCATCTCTCTTCATAATGGGACTGCTTCCCCGTAGAGAAGCCGAAGTTTCTTGGACACTGAGGACTCCAGAAGAAAGCAGTCCTTGCTTCAAATCCTCTATGCTTCCAGACTCATCATTGAAAATAATGAGAGGACAACCATTTTTTTTTCTCTCACTATTTCTCTGGGTTCCATCCTATAAAAGCACTTTAACAAATATTCCAAAATTATGGTGTTTGAGGTTAGGAAGTCATAATTGGTGAATTCTCTCAGCGAATCTCCCTGGAGCAGGGGAGTTGCTCTTCTCCCTCCAGTTCTGGTTAATAACTGCGTAGAAGGAGCCCATGGTTCCTGTTCCACCTGGCACATGCCATTTGTAAGAATCTCAACAGAAGATGTGACCCCTGGAGAAGAGTGTTAACTGAGTTTATATACCAAGAAAATGTTTGTTTCTGCTGTCTCAATCCCCTACTGTAACAATAACAAATAACATTTATCTTCTTTCTTTTGTCTTTCTGTAAAGCTGAAGTCAATAAACTTCTCAGGACCAGGTTCTCTCTTCATAGGCATGTGTTCAGTTCCTAATACCACAAACATGGTCCTCTGGAGACTTCCAAAAAAGCAAGTACACATTATCTGGTTATTTACAAGCAGGCTGGACAACCTGCTTGTAAAGATAGTCATTCAATTCTGTGGGTTTTAACTGCCCATAATCCCTGGAGCCTGGCAAGGGATGAGTTATTGCTATCCTTAAATGTTTCCTAAGTAAACAGAAATTTACAGCTGTTTTTTCTTTCAAGTGGGTCATCTGTAATATCTATCCAGACAGATACATCTGACAGGCTATGAAAACTCTTTTACAGAGGATTTATTGGATACCTTTAAAAATATTTCCTGAATGTTAGTCTCCATATAAAAAAGGATCAAAAAGTAAATTAATAAACATAAAAATTTATTATAAAATAGCTGTGATAGGTACAAGCATGCCTCTA
Source organism: Orthonyx spaldingii (assembly GCA_013397795.1). NCBI lineage: Eukaryota > Metazoa > Chordata > Aves > Passeriformes > Orthonychidae > Orthonyx > Orthonyx spaldingii. The sequence goes on from VZTJ01001359.1 coordinate 51,607, forward strand.
GGGTATTTGACAGCAGTTTCTCTCTTCAAACTGACACAAAGTAACAAAAGTATGATTATGAGTTTTGAGGCTGGGCCTGAAAGAAAAGCAGGTACAACATTAAAGCAGACCAGTATTCACAGCTGAAATTTTAAAAAATAGAGTAAATAGAGGCTCTTTCTCCTCACACTTGTCACTGATAATAGAAACAGCAGGCACAGCCCTAACGACAGAAGGGGAGGGGAGGGAAGGGAAGGGGAGGGGAGGGGAGGGAAGGGAA
>VZTJ01001359.1:53318-119245 GCA_013397795.1 Orthonyx spaldingii
AAAAGAAAAGAAAAGAAAAGAAAAGAAAAGAAAAGAAAAGAAAAGAAAAGAAAAGAAAAGAAAAGAAAAGAAAAGAAAAGAAAAGAAAAGAAAAGAAAAGAGAAAATCCCAGACCATATCAATGAGGTTGATATGTACACAGTGAATGTGGAAAATATTTCCAAATCTTTCCATATAATGGCTTCTCTGGAGGAATTATTCTAGTTTTTAAAAATCAAGTAAATGACTTTCTTTCAAGGTCTCACATACAATTTTCAATTCTGACTTTTCTATCCATTAAGCTTAAATTCCAGGTAATATCTTCTCTGTCCTTTTTTTAAGGAAAGTCCTTGCTTAATGTACTGTGCTAGCTCTGATCTACCAGGCTTTAGGCAACTCACAACTATTTTCTTCAATTACTTGTTTATGCCTAGCGAGGCTTGATCACATTTTCTCTTGAACCTCAGGGTCTAGGCTTGGCACATGCCACAGTTTCAATAAGACTTTTTGCAGTCTTTATGTTTTAAATCTACACACTGATCCACTAATGCCTTTTATCTCAGAACAGTGCAAAACACTGTTCCTAGTGACACTGTCAATACTGCTGCTGCTGTGCTTCTGAAATGCCCAGGGTTAACAGGATATAATGAAAACACAGGTCAAGCTGCAAAAACGGTGGCATCTTCTCCTCAACCAGACTGCATTTTTTTCCTTACTAAACAACAGTACTCTGATGTTAATGAAGCAGATTTTTATTTTCCTGGCACAGAGGGCAGGAAAAGCATCATGGAAGGGATGGCAATATCTTCAGAAGTGAATGAAGCTTTTCTAAGATGAGCTTAGAAATACTAAACGTGTATGACCAGAACACCTTATCCCTTTTTTTTTTTTTGCAACAAACATATTCAACACTGACCCGAGTAATTCCAGTCTCAACTGGTGTCCTTCAAGACAACTGTTAACTATCTCCAATATTCACTAAAGGCTTGGTCCCTGCAGCTGTGCAACTGACGATTTAGAATTCCCAGTGATAAGGTTACAACTGCCTAAATACTGATAAGATACAGGCATAAAGAGTAGCTGCTGCCAGTAATCCTGTAGGAAGTTCAAACACCAAAGAGCCTTCAAAACAGAGAAACACACAGTAAGAAGCATGGGGAAAAGCCTAGTCAATGTGCTGTGTCGATGAAATTTCAGTGTGGGTTTCAATTGCACAACTAAATAATTTTTGGTTTTCATGTAATATATCGGTGTTGGAGCCTTTTCCTTTGATCAGTTCAAGTCTTATTCAAGACCATTCAATTAGAGATCTGAAAAGTAATGTTCCTAGAAAGCAAAGTATCCTCAACTTGACTTCTAAAATGAGCTCCTGCAGCAAACATGCAAACATACAAACATCTCTGTTGTATTTATAAAATCTGATTTTATTACCTGGTGTACATATAGCTTCACTGATTTCCAGAGTCAGAATATATATTCACCTTGCTTACACACTTCCTTGCAATGATCGTGTTCTCCAGCATTGTGCAGAAGACAGACTTTTAAATTAATAATTAACAATATCCTATTGCTTCTTTTGCCCAGTCCATGAGGGAGCTGTAACCTCTTTAAGAGAGCAAAAACTCCTTCGTATGTCCTTGTATTCTCTCAATAAAGGTAAAAGCTTCATCTGAGTAAAGTTCTTCAGTAATATGTGACTGGAATATCTTCTCAAGGTATTCATCATAAGAATGCTGGTAATACTATCAGTACATTTCTTATGCTTTAGAAAAATGATGACAGTAATAAAGTTTTCAGTGAGAAGAGAGAATGTTTGAGATGTCCTCAAATACAATTATTTGTAAAGACATTGCTCTAGTCAAAGAAAATTTAGTTTGTAATCAAAGCAAATGAAAGAATCTGCTAGAATAGAAAGTACTTGGAAAAAAGGTAATTCCTCTGAGTGAATGAGGGAAATTAAGATGGCACATTACAAGTTCATATAAAATGTATGAAAAATAGGAAATTGCTACTGTAGGAAATGGAAGTTGGGCTTGAGCCCACTGAGATCAAGAGTGGGGAGAGCACAAAGTTTCACCATCCTTCCCCTTGTCTCTTGGGTATTCCCCAAGTCTGCACAGGATGTGCTGTAGTGCAGTGATGGATCTAAGGCAAAGGAGGAAGCGGGCTAAACTAGATCAGCAAATAATAACATGCAGGGTTTCCTTCTGTGAAATCTCCAGACACTTCATAAATCACCATATGAAACTGCAAACTGGCAACATGATGTAGATTGTCCAGTGACCAGCAGAAGATCAGACATGAGGGTGGTATAGAAGCCCAAAAGATAAGGGGCTAATATGTATGTCTCAAACACCAATAGTCAGATAGCTGTCGAGCCAACAGAGAACTGTTGGTAACAACAGCAAAAGATTGTTGGTAATAACAAGCTGTGAGAAAGAACAGGATGTAGGGGGAGGGGCCATACAGAGGTAGGGCAGCATTTTCCTGGGACAAACGCCCTTGTCCAGGCTGGACAGCTCATCAGTTGGATCTGTGCTAGAGCCAGGATTGTCATTCTCTTTTTCATCTTTTTCTCTTTCCCCTTCTTTAATTCCCCTCTCTCTCTGCCTCTCTTACCTTTCACCCTAGCCCTTTATCCAAAACTTACTGCTGTGTGATTATATTAAGATCAGGGGCTAACATGCCAATTTCCATGCCAAGTGTGCTATTTACTAATAAAACTTTGCAAGCTTTTGCAGCTCCCCTGATTTTTGCCATTAATTTCAACCCTGAGCATCTGAGAACCTTGGGTGCTCACTTCTCCTTAAGGGTAGGGCACCACAGGTGTGAGTGCAGCTTGTCATCTCATCTACATACAAATGGCCAGCCAGGAATATTTCTTCCTCTCTTTTCATTTCAGTTGTTTAGCATCTAATTCTTATTACAGGATTATTTTTCTAATCCTCGGTAAATCACGTATGGAAAAATAACAGCATGCTCTCCAACTGACAGCAGCTTGCAAACTTTGAAATCCCATTGACATGCCTGTTTACTAACTTCCTTCTTCAAATGACATTTATCTTCCCCATTTATTTTGTGCCTATATCTGTGTGTTTATATGCATATGTGTGTGCACATATATGTTTTAGCACACACCCATATATTTATACATCCACACTAGGAGTCTATGTTACTCATTTCTAAAGAAAAGTGAGGCTATCCTGAGTGTTTAAAAAAATTACCAGTTCAGTTTAATGAGAAAGAAAATAAATAAGGCTTTTAAATACAATTGTCTGCCAGTTTCTTTCTGCTGATGGAAAGTATGTAGTACTTCATAGAGGATGAATTATTTCATGGACATGACCATCAGAAAATTAGATTTAACTCCTTAAGAAAGAAAGATCATTGCACTGTACTCCTAAGTTCTGAAAGCACAAAGCAGGACTTATGCTTATTTGTTTGCATTATGGTCCCAGACAAGTGCAACTGAAACAGGCTTTCTGGATAATGCAAAATATTCAGGTATCTGGAAACCATGCAAATCTAACCAAAGAACAATATACCCCAAAATATTTAGCAACAGAGACATAGTAATGCTGTGATATGACCTTCTTGCCTCTCCCAAGTAAATACTGGAGTTAACATAGTTTTTGGGTCTCGAGGTTTTTCCACATTTTTTTGGTGACAGGGAAGGGGGATAGTCAATGTATTAATGGATCCAAAAAAAATCAAATTTTAGGAAACGCATTCTATTTATCTCTCCAACTGAAAACCACACTTCTTATCACTACTAAAATAACCTTGAAAAAGTGTCCTTGTTTGTTAAGAAAACATACAATGAATAGCATTTTCATGTGAATATTTGTACTTTGGAGTCCTTCCAAAAGGATTGTAGATTTCATATGTTGTAAGTAGTCTTTGCTGTCATTTGAATGACATTAGCTACTCTGTGGTGACATGAGGAGGCTCGCTGCCTCTCACATTTCATCACAAGTCCTTTTTTACAATTAAAGAATATAGATGATGTGAAAGCTTCATCCGTTGATTGAAGCTTTCAAATTGAAACAAATTTGAAAGCTTCAATTGAAAAGCAGTACATCAGCAGAACAAAGTGTCACCATTACTTATGTCAGAGTAATGGAGCTGTTGAAAACCATCAAACCCACATGAGCACAAAGTGCAGCCTGGATATCCAAAGTAATGTGTGGAGAAAACAAGTAAGTTGTGCTTGATGAAGTGTCTCAGTTTCTGTCACCTGCTGCTATGAACTTGTTGTATGTGGGGACTGTGGCATCCCTGAACTACCAGCTGCACAAGTTGTCTACTTACTGTTGGCAGCATAATGTCTGCCTTTACAGTTCAACACAAAGCTATCATTAACAGATTTCATTTTAGCCCCTTGCAAATGTGTACCTTATTTTCACACCTTACTCTGCCAGAAACCGTGTATTCAGAACAGTAGTATAGACTAAAAGTCACACACACTCAAAGCTAATGAAACAAACAACAAACAAACAAACAAACAAACAAACAAACCAAAACAAAACAAAACAAAACAAGCTACCACTTCTTTCTTCTTTTTGAAAACTTAAATCTTTCACTGGTTTCAAGAAATTTGCTTCCTTTCCTGCTATATTTGAAGAAGTTTACTTGTGTAAAAATAAAGGAATGAACAAATTAACAGGCTTTATCTCTCCATTGTAGTGGCAAACAGTTGTCTTTGCATGTTGCTCTCTTGGTAGGACACTTGATTAAAAAAACCAATGAAGAATAAATACAAAAAAAAAACACATTAAAAATAAAATTGCATCCTGAGGTCTTTTAATTTCCTCACAATTTATGGGACTAGTCTGAGAGAATCCATAAGACCACCCAGCACCTCATTGAGCACATCACTCATTGTGAAAGATGCTGGGAAGTGAGGCATATAGAGGAGAGCCTGCACTTGAAGTTTGGAAAGTCTTCAGCCCTCATGACAAGTCCACAGTATTCTCAGCTGTGCACAGTACTACAGCAACAGTCTGGTAACACAAGCCAGACTTTCATATCAGCTCTGTGATAGCATGCTTTTGCCCATCCATATGACCTACTTATCTTGTCATTTCCAAGTAGCCTACAGATGTATGTGCAAAATATTTAAACACATGAAAAAACAAGCAAGGAAGTAAATAAATAAAACTTTATTCAATATAAATTGGTGCCACAGTCTGACTCTTGTATGTTTGCTTGTATTTAGCCTAATTTTAACAACTAAAACAGTCTTACACATTGTCTTCAGTCTAACAAAACATGTCATCCCCTGGTTATAACTTGGGAAAAATCCTGCAAAAATTAAAAGGTAGCAAACTGGAAAAATATAGGATACCTCAATTTAGTATTTTATATCTCATTTTATTTTGTATAGAACTTTCATATTCTTGTTGCTACGAGAAGAGAGGACTAAAAGGTTAGCAGATCAAAGGATGCCCAGTCTGGATATAGAATCTACATTAATCCTTCCTAATGCACTGATAGGCACATCCAGATTAGCAGAAGAATAAGGCCACATAGTTATGGCGAGTCTGCGCACCAAAACTTGCATGTAAAAAGTACAAAATTTCTTTTAAATTCAATGGTTTTGTCATCTGCAATAGTCAGTCTGTTTCTGGGAAGCTGACAGATACATATGACAGACATATACGTTACAGGCCACATAACGTTGATCCACCAAGCATTTCTTATTTTAGCTGGATTTGCTAAATCCTTCTAATGAATATGTTTTTTTCCTTTAGCAACAATATGTGAATAATCTATATTTAATGAAGTGTTTGAACGCAGCATTTTGAAATTCCATGCAGAGTCCCATTGATACATCTGTAAAATATACAGGCAGAACAAAATATCAAGATGTGAAAGTGTGGGAAGTAAATGTGAAAAAGTTTTCATGAATTCTTAATAAATCAGTGAAGCAAACCATCTGGGAAGTCTTTATATCCCATAAATTCCAAGAATCATTTTGTGAATATGTTCACCAATATTTCCTTGCATTTCTTACACATATCTTAATTCACTTGCAAAAATGCGTGCCGTCAGACTCAGTATTCCTGTTGAGTGATTTCAAGGAGAAAGAAACAAGAAACATGGGATTTAACTTTAAAAATGGATTTAGAATACATAACTGTTTAAACAAACACTTGTCAGAGCAGTCACTAAAATCATGCCAATATTCTGATTAGGCAGCAGAAATAAAATGCAGTTATGGCCATTAAAACCATATGATTGATTAAGTTTTGATTAAAAATTGGTTAAATACATAAGCTACATATGAAGAAATGAGACAGAGTAATTTTGTTCTACTTCATGAGCCTTTCTCCTAAGTAAGAGTAGGGCAAAGGAGGGGATTGTCCTGCTCTACTCTTCACTGGGGCGGCCTCACATCAAGTCCTGTGTTCAGTGTTGGGTGCCACAGTATAAGAAAGGCATTGAGCTGTTAGAGAACATCTAAAGTGGGGCAACAAAGATGGTGAAAGGGCCTTGAGGGGTAGCCGTGTGAGGAGTGGCTGAGGTCACTTGGTCTGTTCAGCCTGGAGAAGAGGAGACTGAGGGGAGACCTCACTGCAGTTACAACTTCCTCATGAGGGAAAGAGGCGGGGCGGGCACTGATCTCTTCTCTGTGGTGACAGTGACAGGATCTGAGGGAATGGCCTGAAGTTGTCTCAGGGAAGGTTTAGGTTGCATATCAGGAAAAGGTTCTTCACCCAGAGGGTGTTTGGGCACTGGAACAGGCTCCCCAGGGAAGTGGTCACAGCACCAAGCCTGATTGAGTCCAAGAAGTGCTTGGATAACACTTTCAGGTACATGGTGTGACTCTTGGGGATGTCCTGTGCAGGACCAGGAGTTTGGCTTGATGATCCTTGTGGGTCTCTTCCAACCCAACTTAATCTGTGATTCTGTATGATATTTGAGAGAAAGATTTCATCACCATTCTAACTCTGCTTCCTGGTCCAACAAAGTCCTTCCCCACATTCCCACAGAACCTTCTTTCAGGCAGACACTGCTGTAAAACAGATGAAACAGGAAAATGAGTTCCAGAAAGGCTGTAAAAATGTTTATGACCAGAGCAGACAAAAGAACAGGAAAGTTGCTAATGAAAAAGTAAGCATAGAGTTTGCTAACTATATAAAGCATTAAGACAGCCTGACTTTAAGAGCTCATTCTTGCTCTTATATCAGCTGTCTAAGACAATGAACCATGTAGTCAATAGATCTAAGTTATCAAAGAAAGCAAAAAGGAGAGACTTGGCTTAGATTGGCAGAAAGGACAAGCATAAATCAGATCTTATAGACAAAAATTTAGTGACAAAGGGAAAAACTCTTTTAACAAAATTTAGTGTGTATTTTAAAATATGACTGAGATGTAAACTCTACTATGAAGAACTTCTATTTATGTGTAAGAGTGGATAAGGAAACACCTAAATTAAAAGTTTCCACTGAACTCAATGGATATGATATGAAATTATATATTAAAAAACAAAACAGAAAACAAATAAATCCACAGCTGAATAGCAAATAGAATCCTTTTTCTTTCTTTCAAATATTGTAAATTCTTTCTCTGTGTTTATGTAGCTGAGTTATTAATCTCTTTTGAATTTCTACTAAATCATTGAGGAACGATAAAATTTAAATTTTGTGGACTATTCCACAATGCAAAAGAAAGAAAGGAAAAAGCTTCAATTGAAGATATATTAGTGCAAGAAAAGAAAACACATACAGAAACAATGGAAAAAGAGAAGAAAGCATAGAAGTTTCTAGTGAAAATAAACCTAATATATCAAAACTTCAACTGTCCCAGCTTAGCTGTTGGCATATAAGTTAGCATATTTTTCAATTAGAATTTTGATTTTTTTAATTAACACATTTAGATTTCATGTACCTAAAGAGGGAATAAAGAATTTACAAATATAAGTTTATGAATATAATTGAGAGGAACAGTGGGAATTTGAGTTTTGACATTGAATGTCAAGAAATTTTGAGGGAATGCCAGCGGCCATTTTTATTATTACTGCTATTTAGTGTCTCCAAAAAGAGCTGAGAAGAAGGGAAAGCACACTCGTGAAATATTAAAATCTTTATTTAAAGGCTTGGATTTTATTCTGTACAGGGCAGGAAATGCAAGTGGACCTTAATAGGAGGAATTCTGTTTTAGGAAGAAATATATTTCCAACCATATTTAATATAGTTCTGTAGAAAGTATTCGAACCTGTACCATAATTGCTGCTCAGAAGTAGCTTGTGGGTGGATCTGTGGATGCTTGGCACTACTTCAAATGAGTCTCTTCCTATAAGAGTGTACCTCTAGGCCTACGAAATCAACAACCTAGTCAAAAGGAATAATTATACATAATAATACACTAAACTTACATAATTATGACAGAACCATGAACATTTCTGTCTGTGTACCCTTATATGCTGCTCTGAGCAAAAGCTGCAGGTTGGTCGGAGTTGGTTTTTTTACAATTTTCCTAGACCAACTATCATTAGAAGCAAAGCTCCAGGATAATATTTTCATGCAAATGAGGGACTTAAATTATCACAAGCCTGCCATAAAGAGAGACGAAAAAAAATTAAATTGTCTCTTAGACCTTGAGGAAGGCTATTATAAATCAACCATTTGCCTGCTACTGAATCAGACTTTGTCCAAATAAGAGATTTGACATGCTGAAAATAAGGTACTTTAGGATTAGTGTGTCTTCAATTTCAGATATTTTAGTCTTCATACCATGTAGATGTTATTTATAATATTAATAAAGTCTAGGAGTTTTCAGAACTTTTTTGCTTTCATAAGCTTATGGCAAATAGTCCTTTGGCAGCTATTTGGCTGTTAAGAACAATATCATAAGAAAGATTGGATTTCTACATACCAGAATTTTTTTGCAGTGCTTCTTTTTTCATCTTAGGCATGTTCATTACTTAAAATATTTTGTTATCCTAACTGCTTTGGTTAAAAGAGTGGTATGAAATTATGTGCCTTCCCTTACTTATTTCCAGTTCAACACAGTAATAACGTCAAAAAGATTTGCATATTGGTAGTTTATTTATTTCAGGCAAATATAGCTTATTTTCTTCAAAAAGCTACAGCAGCATAAAAGGATTTTGAAGCGTAGAGAGAGAATGGCATTTGACACCTCTCAGAGGTTACAGTCAAGAAGGTTGTAATAGGATGACTCTGCATTACTCTCATTTTGCCTGATTAATATGCTAAAGCCATTTTTGCTATCCAGTGTAGTAGTTTGACACACAGGAAAATTAACTCAAGCTATATTTATTATAGCTATATTTATTATGGTTGCAGGGGTAGTCTAGCGAAGTTTGCCATTACCAGACAGCGTAAGTGACTTCTCTGGGACCCGTGAAGCACTAAGAGTGAAATTCACTGCTCTAAGACTAACACAGGACCTGTCCTTCATTCACTGTTCAACATAGTACTTGCAGACATTTTAAGCTTGGGTCAGTGATGTGAACAAGATTAAATTTTATCCCTTTGTGTGGAAAGCTGTGGATCAGAAACCTAATCATCTCAGTAATGAGAAAGGATACTTCCTGTGATAGTGAGAACAAAATGGTAGAGCAGTTTCAGGAATATGTGAGAGGGGGAGAAATACAGCCTCAAATTAGGCCACATTTTGGATGAAGAGCTTTTTTATAAAAACAATAAGAAGAATGCTCTAAACCTTTCAGCATGTAAGCATGTAAGCAGAGCAAATAACAAGCTACCTGCATCAAGACCATAAGATATGCTGAATATACATCTTCAATACTGCTACCAGTATGTAGAGGAAACGAAGAAGCCTGTATAATATTTAAGTGTCTAGACCTATTGTTCTTGTTCTTACTACTATTATTAACTAATCATGGTGTTGTGCAGTACCTGTTATGGGTAAGAATGGAGTGAACAGAATTTTCTTCATTTGCATACTGAGACCATACCTCCGGCATTTATTATGGTGAATATTTGGTGTCTAGACATTCTTCAGTGCAGGGATAACTTACTGTGTAATCTGGTATATTCAGAGAATCTTCTGACAGTTGAAATTTAACTGACTCTCTGAGAAAAAGATGAACACGAATGAACAGTCTTCATGGAAATCATTTGCATCCTCTGAGTTCAAAAGAATGAAGAAAGCTTTGGTACAATAAGGTCTATAAATTAGATATTAATTGAGTGGATGTATTCCTGTCACAAAGTTTCATTTTCCTTGAAAACAGTGAGGTTCCCTGGAAAGAGAAGGGCCAAATGCCTTATCATAAATTCAGAGGAAAAGTACCCAGATGCACATCACCAACTTAGTCATCAGACCCCATGACTAAGCTGGGTCTGAAAGACCCATGGTGGTACACAAGGAAAATGTCAGGTATCTTGAAAGACTATTCCTCATTTCCTTACTTTTTCTTTTGTTGTTTTTTTTTTTTTTTTACTTTTTCTCAATTCTGCAGTCAACAACTCAACAACACAGGATTTTACTGAAGTGTGTATTATTTACTCTAATATTTTTACTTGCAACAAGGATGAATCAATGGGAATGAATTGTTTCTCCAGAAGCAATGACGCAAAGGAGGTACAGTGGGCAGGTGGGTGAGGTGTTTCTGCAGGAATGTATCCTGATATTTAGAGCTAATCCCCTATTTAAAAGCTTAAAATAATGTTTTTCTATGTAAGGGCAGTGCAGCAGGCAGATTCAGCTGACTAAGCTTGCTCCAGAATTTCAGAGCATTGCAAGGATTTAAAACAGAAGAATACTTGCCCAGTAAATTTGTCTTTTTCTGTATTTGTAAAGGGGTTTGTAGAAAAAAAAAAAAGGAGGAGACGAGTATATAGAAATTATAAAACCATAGAGGGACAAAATAACGACATATTAGGTGCCTAGATCACAGCAGGGTGCCAAAATCTTGTGCATGAAGCACAGGGCTACATTGTTTTACAGATTTGGAAGAAGAGAGTAGTCACAGAATCACAGAATCACAGACTAAGCTGAGTTGGAAGAGACCCACAAGGGTCATCGAGCCAAACTCCTGGCCCTGAACAGAACATCCCCAAGAGTCACACCATGTGCCTGAGAGTGTTATCCAAGCACTTCTTGGACTCAATCAGGCTTGGTGCTGTGACCACTTCCCTGGGGAGCCTGTTCCAGTGCCCAAACACCCTCTGGGTGAAGAACCTTTTCCTGATATGCAACCTAAACCTTCCCTGAGACAACTTCAGGCCATTCCCTCAGATCCTGTCACTGTCACCACAGAGAAGAGATCAGTGCCCGCCCCGCCTCTTTCCCTCATGAGGAAGTTGTAACTGCAGTGAGGTCTCCCCTCAGTCTCCTCTTCTCCAGGCTGAACAGACCAAGTGACCTCAGCCACTCCTCACACGGCTACCCCTCAAGGCCCTTTCACCATCTTTGTTGCCCTCCTTTGGACACTGTCTTAATAGATTAATGGATTAATACCTTTCTAATACTGCAAATACCTTTCTAATACTGTGACCAAAACTGCACACAATATTTTTAATAGCTCAGCTGCTTTTCTACTCAAGTCCAGCAATATTGGCTAGCACCCTCATTTTGATTGGAAAAAAACCCCAATTAAACAGCCTGCTTAGCTTACCTTTTCAGCTAAATATGACACACTGAAAAGAAAGCCCTCTCCAGACTCTCAGTTCTTAAGAAAAAGCATTGCTAGAGAAATGTTTGAATGCAAAATCCCTTGAAACCCAAGCAATGTTGCAATAAATTTAGTTGAAAGAGGACACAAATGATAGGAAAGAATTCACTGTATATTACAGAAATGCAACTTCCATTGAAATGTATGACATTTCACATTGGAAAACAATATACCCATAGTAAATAATTATGAGAGAACATCACTGCTGAGGGCTTGCATAATCCTGGAGGAGGCAAAATTTACTTTGGATATTGATAGAAGAGTCCTGTACTGACTAAAACAGATGAGGGATCACATATGGCAGATGAGAATCTGAAAGTAAAATGAGAAAAATCGGCTAAGATTAAATCAGAGCCAGACAAATTTGGAATACCATGATGCCTCTAGCAAGTCTGGAGTACAACCTTGTTTACATAGAATGGAAAAAGCATAAACACCCACAAGGCTCTTTCAAAATCGCAGCTAAGTACTACTTCTCAATGGTTCACCATATGAAGTTAGGATCTGGCACAGACACAGAAAGAGAAAAGATTATGATTCTAATAAAAATATCATGTCCAGACCTGTGGAATTTAAACTGAAAATGAGATACATGTATGAAAAATCAAGCCTGACATTTTGTGATATCTGTGGTGTAGCTGTTTATCAGTCTGTGCATGTGGTACACCCAAGTACACCCCAGTTAATTTGAGGGTGGCAGGGGATATCTGCAGGAGGTGTTCAGCAGAGGTGAGAAAATGATCTGGCTGAAGACAATGAATGCACTTGGAACAGAGTGACTCCCTGAACTGCTGGCCACTTTCACTATTCACAACCTCACCAGGTTGTGCAGAAGTCCTCCTGATGGAAATTTTAGATTTTTCTGGAGCCTCCTTCTGAGTGTATCACTCAGCCTGGAGAATGACTTTCACAAACTACCCTCAGTGGCCCCTGTTACAAATCTGGTCAGTTTGAACAGCAATAAAATATTTGTCAAAAGTATTTTGAAACTCTCTGCTAGTACAGAAATGATCACATGGGAGAGTTTTTTGTACAGAGGTAGTTAAAATGGTTTTTGCTTGTGGTTCAGACTGACTATATTGACGGATATCTATAAGGAAGAAACATGCTTATGTTGGGGTTCTTATACAGAATAGCAATCAGCTTGAGTATAAGAACTGAGACAAGAAATGCTTTGGGAAGTATCTCCTGGTCCAGCTGAGGACAGCTGTGAGGTGGGCCTTACAGCAGAGGCTCCTGTTGCCATCCATGTAGTTGCTGGGCACCTTGTTTGGGAGATTTCATTTCTCGTATGAGCATTATGCTGTGTCCAAATCCCAATAAAGTTTCAAGTATAAATATAACACAGTCTAGAGTCTGTGTAACAAGACAGTTCCATACTCTGTAGTGTGGATTTAGAATATAATGGGTTACATTTCTAACACATTAGCCACCTTAGTTTGGACTGGTAACTGGAGATACTTGAAAGGCGGTTATTTTATAGGAATTGGCATTTTTCACTTGTGAAAAGAAAGCCTCTTCAATATGACAAATTGGTGGCAAAGAATACAGTAACTGTTGTAGGGTATGTAGAATCCTTTGGCATTCACAAGTAGAAAAACCTTAAGAACACATTGAGGTCAGACTATCTACTGGCAGGAATCTAAAGTGGGGAATTCATAGCATTACCATGTAATAGCAAAAAATGTTATAATAATGCTTTTAGACAGGCATGTTGGAACAGGGTATAAACAACAAAAATAACCACGTTGCATCACAGACACATAAGACTTCACTATAAATGCATGATAAATTCAAGGTGACACAGCATGAAGATAAATACAGAGCTGGTGAAGTTCCATTAGGAGAAAATATACAGTAGAATTCTTTGTCCCTTTACAAAGCTGAACAGGCAATTGTAGGGCCAATATATCTCTTTCTTGCATAATTGATACACCTATCAGTAAAATACCTAAATAACTATCAACAAGCAATACAACAAATAAAGAGGAGAGAGAAACAGGAAAAGAAACTGTGGACAAAAAACATCATGAGGGTCTTAGACAAGGAAAACACCCTCTAGGAGCATATATGTACTAACCATCCTGATTCCTGGAGAAAAGGCCCAAATAAATTTGGGTATCTCCCACACTTAGAACAAAGCACAGTGTAGCAAAGATAAGATGTAAGATCAAGTTCTGAGGTTCCAGTCTGTCACTAAGCTGCTGTTTAAGCTCAGGTGATTTCATTTCACCTGTATTTCTTTCTTGTCTTCCCTTTTCTCCTCCCATCTTCAGAGAATCACAGATTAAGTTGAGTTGGAAGAGACCCACAAGGATCATCGAGCCAAACTCCTGACTCTGAATAGAACATCCCCAAGAGTCACACCATGTGCCTGAGAGTGTTATCCAAGCACTTCTTGAACTCAGTCAGGCTTGGTGCTGTGACAGCTTCCTTGGGGGAACCTGTCCCCTGGGGATCTGTTCCAGTGCCCAACCATGCTCAGGGTGAAGAACCTTTTCCTAATATCTAACCTAAACTTTCCCTGACACAACTTCAGGCCATTCCCTCGAGTCCTGTCACTGTCACCACAGAGAAGAGATCAGTGCCTGCTCTCTTTCCCTCAGAAGGAAGTTGTAACTGCAATAAGGTCTCCCCTCAGCCTTCTCCAGGCTGAACAGACCAAGTGACCTCAGTCACTCCTCACATGTCTTCCCTCAAGGCCCCCCCCCCCCCATCTTTGTTGTCCTTTTGGACTCTCTCTAAGAACTTTCTTATATTGAAGCACCCAGACCAGCCCCCAGCACTCGAGGTGAGGCTGCTCCAGTGCAGAGCAGAGCGGGACAATCCCTCCCTTGCTCGGCTGGTGATGCTAGGCTTGATGTCCCCTCGGGACACAGGTGGCCCTCCTGGCTGCCAGGGCACTGCTGACTCACGTTCAACCTGCCATTGACCAGGACCACCTGGTCCCATTCTGTTTCGCTGCTCTCCATTATCTCGTTCCCCAGTCTGTATTTAGGGTTGCCCCATTCCTGATGCAGAATCCAGCATTTTCCCTTGTTGAACTTCATACAGTTAGAGACCGCCCAGCCCTCTGATCTGTTCAGGTCTCTATGCCGGGCCTCCATTGCTCTGAGGGAGTCAATATCTCCTCCCAGTTTTGTATCATCTGCAAACTTACATAGTATCCATGTCAGTTCTGCAACCAAATGATTTATGAAGCTGTTGAAGAGCACAGGGCTGAGGATGGAGCCCTGTGGAACCCCACTACTCACAGGTCACCAGTCTGGTGTTACCCCATTCACTGCAACCTTTCGTGCCTGACTCATGAGCCAGTTACTCACCCATCACATGATTTGTTTATCCAGCTGTGTGCAGGACATTTTGTCCAGAAGAATCCTGAGAGAGACAGTATCAAAAACTATTGAAATCCAAAAAGATTACATCCAGTGGTTTCCTTTGATCAGCTAGGTGGGTTACTTTGTTATACAACAAAAGCAAGTTTGACAAGAAGCACTTTTAGGAAGACATGATGGCCCAGTGACTGTGTGGTCCTTCATATGTTTTCCAATACCTCCCAGAATAAACTTCTCCATAACTTTAACAGACACTGAAGTGAGACTGACAAGTCTAAGGTTTCTGGGCTCCTCCTTCTCGCCGTTCTTGAAAATCAGGACAATGTTTGGCATTAGGTCAGCTGGCACCTCCCTGGATTCCCAAGACCACTCAAAATTCACCAGAAGTTTTGCGATGACATCACCCAGCTCTTTGAGGATTCTTGGATGAATCCCATCAGGCCCCATAGATTTGCAGGGATCCACCTGGAGAAGCAGATACTGCACAATTTCAGGACCAGCTGGGAGCTGATCATTCGCACAGTCATGGTCCTCCAGCTCAGAACACTGAGACCCCCTTGGTCTATTATCCATGTTAAAGACAGAGGCAAAGAATGCATTAAACACCTCTGCCTTGTCCCTGTCCCTACTTGTGAGGTGACTTTCGTCATCCTGTACCTGGCCACTGTTATTTCTACACTGCCTTTTGCCATTAATATATTTAAAAAAAAAAAAATCTTTTTATTGTCCCCTACAGTTCTGGTCATCTTCAACCACAACTGAGCTTTGGCCACTCAAATTTTCTTCCTGCAAAGGCAAGCAGTATCTCTGTATTCTTCTCATGTCACCTGACCTTGCTTCCACTGGGCATATATACCTTACTTTTTTGCTTTATTTCCATGAGAAGATTCCTGTTCAGCCAAGCTGGCCTCCCACCCCACCTGCTTGATATCCAACATTTGGAAATTGCCTGCTCCTGTGCTATTGGAGTTGATGTTAAAAAGTGACCAGCACTGATGGACTCAAGTACCTGCCAACACATTTTTCCAAAGGTCCTTTCTGATCAATTCCCTGAGCAGCCTGAACTCTGCTCTCCTCATGTCCAGAATTGAGGTTTTGCTAGCACTTTTCTTCCCATCAAGAGAGATTTTAAACTCAATCACTTCATCGTGACTGTGGCCAAGATGGCCACCAATTTCCACATCACTCGCGAGATCTCTGTTGACAAGCAGTAGATCAAAGAGAGCATCTTTTCAAGTTGGCTCCCTTAGGACCAACAGGTTTCATAAAGCTGTTACCAAGATTTTTTAAGAACGTCGTCACCTGGGTTCTGTCAGCTGTATAATGCTTCCAATTAATTTGTGGCAAGTTGAAGTCCCTCATAAGAACAAAGGCTCCCTCATAAGAAGTGTTCCTTAGTTCCTCAAAAAGTAATTCATTGTCCTAGCTATAGGTCTATATTAGATTCCCACAATGACATCTTCATTATTTATTTGCCCCTTGATTCTTATCCAGAGGTGCTCAACTGTGCCATTTCCAAGTGTGAGCTCCGTACATTCTAACCTTTCCATTACATACAATGCCACTCCTCCACCTCTGCTCTGCCTATCACTCCTGAAGAGCCTTTAAGCGTCCACCATGGCACCCACTCACAGGACTCATCCCACCAGGTTTCTGTTATGGCAATTATATCACACGTGTGGGACTGGGCCAAAGTTTCAAGCTCATCCCATTTGTTCCTCTTGCTGCCTATATTAGTGTAGAAACATCTCAGGTCTGGTGCATTGTAGCCAACACCTTGTGAAGCAGATTGAGGGACCCCATTAGTGCCCATTTCCTCAAGTTTTGGCACACAATCCCATTGTTCATTACTGGAGAGCCTGGTATTTCCTTTTCCCCCTTCCAAGCTAGCTTAAAGCTCTGTCAATGAGCCCTGCTAGCTCCTGTGTTAGAATTCAATTTCACCCCTGAGACAGGTTCATCCCATCAGGTGTCAGTAGACCAGGTGCTGAGTAGATCATCACATGGACAAAACCCCAGCATTTTTCTCCCACAAACTCAGAGCCATGTATTGACCTGATGGACATGCCTATTCCTATCAATTTTACTCCTTGTTACCAGAAGGATTGAAGAAATCACTACTTGTGATCCTGATCCTACTACCAATCATCTCAGAGTCCCGAAGTCTCTTTTGATTGCACTCATGCTTCTAATTGTTAGTTTCTCACTGCCAACTTGAACAATAACTAGCGGGTAGTAAACTGAGGGCCTTACTAGACTGGAGAGTTTTCCAGTAATGTCCTTTATCCAAGCCTCTGGTAGACAGTAGACTTCCCTGTGGGTTGGGTCTGGTCTGCATATTGGGGCCTCCATTCCCCTGAGAAGAGAGTCTCCTGTTACAACTACCCTTCTTTTCTTCTTTACAGAGGAGGATGAGATGTGGGGTACAGATGTTGCTTTAGGACACCATTCTGTCCCAGAAGGACTTTCCCCCACCTCATCAGTTGTCTGGCCTTCTAGGTCCAGAGCTTCACACAGGTGCCAGTCCTACTTGTCAAATTGTGAAGTGAAGGAGAAGGAGGATTGTAAATCTTATTGATTTACAAGTCACTCATGCTGCTGGCTCCATATTCAGCACCCAACATGGTGCATACCTGGAAGCTGAAAAATGCCTACACACTTTTGTTATGTCTAATGAAGAATCCATTCTCATACAACATAAATGGTGTTCAGTGCAATATCCTCTCTAACATGCACAAAGAAACAGGTCACTGAAACCTGCAATATGTGCAGCAGAGGTGTCATCAGAAAGTTTGTGGGAGAACAGCTTCCCTCACAACCCCCTTGAAAGCTGACCATGAATCAGCTTGAAAGCAACATCTGTTTTGTACGCACCAAAAAATATTTTTCACCATGTGGGAAATATGAAACAAATGCAGTTACAGAAGAAACAGGCAAATACAAGCAAGTTCTAGGGAACTCAGGGATAGACAAACTTCTGAGAGAGCACAGAACTCACGTTTCATTATAGGCTTTTTTTGCTTTTTAAATTATCTCAGAAAATGGAAGATTAAATTATTCCTTTGACAATAAGCATTTAGGCATTTTGCTTGAAGGGGGAAAAAACCCAATTAAAAAGAAACAAAACCACCAAGTCTTCTGAATATATCTAAAGGAATAGCATTTGATGTAATTTATCTGGACTTCCAACAGATTTTGATGAATGCCCTCCCTTGCGCAGTGGAATTCTTAAAGTGCTGCAACAGACTAGAAACAGGTGGTGAAATTTGAATGCTACTGAGGTGAGAGGAGTTCTGTCATTGAATTCATTGAGGTTATGCATTTAGTCAGAAAATCCCTGTGGGAATGAATGGTCATTTTCCCATTTGGCAAAAATATCAGAATGCAGTAATCCATGCATCTCTGCTCTGATTGGTTTTGTAGAGGATAGTTATACAAATATAAACTCTGAAAACAGGGGTAAGACTAAGATGCCAGAAACAGCAACATGAAGAAAGTTAGCCAATATTTAATAAGATTTTGCAGAAGCTACCCACGATAGCAGAACAAATTTCAGTAATAAATGCAAGGTCATGCTGTTTATGAGAACCAATATGAACCATTGATCAATGCTGTTTGACTCTATATTTACTAGAAAAATTTAGAAGAAAACCCAAGGCCTACCACACAACTAAATGTTTATGAGCATTTTTGCAAAAGAGAAACCACTCAATTTCTGTTTGAACAGATGTCTGGATTCATAAGCATCTCTTTGCTCAGGTTCCTCCTCCAGTTTAACAGAAATTACACATCTGCCATCTCTCTCCTCCTAAGCCCAATAATTAGACACTGAAATTGCAAAGCCAGAAAGTCAAAACAAAGTAACAGAAACATATCTGTGAACAGACTTGCAGTGCAGCTTGTAATATTTACCTATTCAGAAAACACAAACTTTTCTGGGATTTGTTACTCAACCTCGTACATAGATGGTCAGGATTAGGGGGCAGAGCAACCTGGGTGGCATTGTTGTAGAAATCAGTTGTAGACCTCCTGACCAGGAATATGAGGTAGAATAAGCCTCCAGGCAACTGGAAGAAGTAATATGGTCACATGTCCCAATCCTCATGTAGAAAAATGACTACCCCAATATCTGCAAGAAGGACAGCATAGGAAAGCACAAACAATTCAGGAGGTTTCTGTAGGGCTTTGTTGACAACTTCCTGTAGAGCTAATGTGGAGAGGAGCAGTATTAGACTTCCTACTGACAGCAAGGAAGAACTGGCTGGGAATGTTGGGGGTGACCATGAGACAGAGAACTTCAGCAGCATGAGAGGGTAGAACAGGAAAAAGCAGGACCTCAGCCTTGGGCTTCAGGATGGTAGATGTAGGCCTGTTCAGAGATCTCTTTGGAAGAATCCCATGGAATATGGTCGTAAAGAGAAAGGAAGTCCACAAGAGCTTGCTGATAGTGAAGCTCCAGAAAGATCCATATCAACATATAAGAAGTCAAGCAAAGATGGAAAGAGAACTGCATGGATGACTGAGGACCTCCTGAGTAAATACAACAAAACCCCAAAGTGTTCAAGAGATGAAAGGTACATAACCTAGGAGGAATATAGAGATACTATCTGAGCTTGGAGGGGTGAGTTTAGGAAAAGTAAAGCCCACATGGAATTAAATCTCACAAGAGACATGAAGGACAACAAGAAAACTTCATACAGGTAGGTACACCAGCAGCAAAAAGAGGGCATGGGGGAAGAGTGGACCTGATGCAGAACAGGGCAGAGAACCTGGTAACAAAAATACAGAAGGCTGATGCACTTAATGCCTTCTTTCCTTTGGTATTAAGGAAAGGGTCAGTCTGGGAAAACCCAGATCCCTGACACCACAGAGGAAGTTTGTAACCAGGTAGGCTTACTCTTGGTAGAGGAGGATCCTCAAATTAGGGAACATTTAAACAAAGCAGACTTATACATGTCGTTGGTGGATCACATACAGGAATGTTGAGGGAGATGTCTGATGTCATTGCACGGTCACTCTCAACTATCTTTGAAAGGCGCAGTCTGCGAGAGGTCCTGGTCTGCGTTATGAAGCATGTTGCCAGACACACCTGGATTGCTGGTTCCCTTTCTGGGATCCCCAGAACATGAAAGATGTGGACATACTGAAGCAAGCCTAGTGCAGGACCACAAAGATGGTAAAGAAATTGGAGCATCTCTCTTATGAAATGAGGCTGAGAGAGCTGGGATTGTGCAGTCTGGAGAAGAGAAAACTTGGGTAGGATATGGATACCTATTTAATATATAAATATATGTTGAATATTAAATATATCTATGTATTTCTACAAATTATTTTTATGCATATACCTGATGGGGGAGTAAAGCTGATTGGAACTGGACTCCTCTTAGTGGTTCCCTGTCACAAGACAGGAGGCAAAGGAGATGAACTGAAACACAGAAAATTCCATATAAATGTAACAAAAACAGGGATTTTCACTGTGAGAGGAATAAAACACCATAACATGTTCTCTAGAAATTTTCTGGAGCCTTCAGCTGTGAAGACATTCAAACCCCTAAGGGACTTCAAAGTCTTACCAAGGAAGCCCACAAAAAGGGTACTTAAGTAGGTTTAACACTTTTTCATGCTCAAACAAAAGTAGCTAATTTACCCTAATCTTACAAACAGAAGTGTCTGAGCTGTTAGAGTTGAAGGCTGTAGCAGTGACCCAATATGTGAATGTTCTAACCAAAGCAGCAATTGACAAATGGATCTTTTAAAGCACATGTTAAACAGTCTTTAACACAAAGTTCTATATGTTCCACTAATAATATTCACCAAGAAGGTGTACTAGTACATAGGCATAGTCCAGTTGCATCCAACAGCTGCTGTAAACTAACAAAGGCATTTGAGTGACAACCATGGTGTTTCTTGGCAGCCACAAGTTTCTAGAAACATTTGGGTGTGCCTATTTAATATGGATGTTACCGCAAATGCATGAAAAAGTTTGAGTCCCAAGTCTCCTTTTCAGTCACGGGGACATCCACTGTTAGCGAGAAAACTTGCTAATAGTGGATCAAACATCACACGCTCAGAAAGGTGCAGATGTGTTTTTATGAATGCACAACTCCACCAAATTTCTATATTATGCTTTAGAGGAACCTTCTTGGGAAGTTGCTTTACTGATATTTGCACTTTAATACTGGATCCGCGTTGGAAAAAACCAAATCAGAGATTAAACAGTGGTTTGTTACTAGAGAGATTTGTTACTGCCTCACACAAGTCCACTATAGCTAGAGGGTATACACACGCAGGCCAAACTGTGTGACTCGTGACTATCAGTTAGGCATGTAACTACAAACAGGTTCCATGTGACTGTCTCCAGATTCAGAGGCTCAGTGTCACCACTTTCTGTAATGCAAAGTCAGACTGCTGAGCATAAAATTGCCTGAAAGCATTAAATGCCATTTTACTTCCACTAAAATTATAAAATCATCTTCGAGCATGACAGAAAAAAAGGGTTGATTAAATCGTTTCAGAAAAAAACCTAACACAGCCCTCCTTCCATTTTATAGATATACCTTTTTATTTTGTCTGGGGGAGTGTCAGAAATGTTAGAAATGTAGGTGTATTGGGAAAGACTGTGTCAGCTGCAAAACTCTTTCTGATTTAAAGTAGTTCACTTGTAGGGTGAGGCAAAGAAGTTGCTGATCTCTCCTGATGGTCAAGAGACAATATTCTCTGTAGCAAGAAGGGTGTTTTGTTGGTTGTTTATTTTGCAAACAGATTCTAACAGTAGTACTCCTGTATGTATTGGAGGCATGCACTGAAATAAGGCTGCCTGAGCCAAGATGCATTCTTCTGGAAAAATTGCTGTAGCACCAAGGAAAATAGTAATGGGACACTAAGAGTTATTGTCCCTAAAGTGACTTAAAGGCTATAGTTATGATATAAAGGTTATAGCATGGCACAGATATGCTAATGAAGGCAGAAGGAATGTGCAGACAGTGAGTTACATGAATCCTGTAAAAGCCTTGAAAATCTACTTCCAACAGATATCACATTTGTATTGATGCACAGTATCCTCAATTAACAGAGATGTAATTATAAATTGTGTTATTAATATGGAAGCTAAGGGAATACTTTAACATATGGGGAATGTTTCTTGGAAAATTTTAGTGGTGTGGTTACTGCTAGTGTCTAACAAGGCACTACATTGTTTACAGGCAAATTGAGGAAGAAATATTTTAAAGAGTATTTTCAAAGGACCTAATGTGTTGATGTCTGGCCTGCCAGTTGCAAAACAGAAAGATGCCACAAAATTAAAATATTCTGGCACTTCATTTCTCAGTTGAGAGTTGGTGGCATGGAGAACAGGGAAGGGGGAAAATTAAAGTATTGCAGAGGTTCTTTCTCCTAATGGCCAATTTGGGAGTGTTGCAGCAATTAACAGGCAGTCTGCTGATTCAAGAACATATGAAAAATTGTTATATGCAATATGTTCATTTGGGATGCTGAGTAAAGTAAGTCTCCAAGTCATTAAATTAGAACATTTATATGAAGAAACAATCAATGCAGTGCTGCCAACTAGTCTCCTGGTTGGAAGGTTTCATTGAGTGAAATTTCTGCATTAATTTTAATGCTTTCAGAGAACAGCACTGAGGTGAGTGAAATATTTCAGCCCTGCGTAAACTGCAACAGCAGGTGAATCCAGCACAGAGAGAAGGTTCATAACAGTCACCTTCCTTTTTACCAAAACTGACAACACCTTAAAACATAAAGGAATCCCCTACCCGGGTCTGTGCTGAAAAAAAAAGTTAAAATCACAGCATAAATGTTCTATTTACCTGTTCATTTTGGTAACTGATTTTGCTTTATACATAAAAATGACAGATCTTCATCTTTTTTTTTAATGCAATGTTTATTTTGGAATGGGACATATCTGAGCACTCCAGATAGGAAATCTGAAACATCCCATTTCTGATACATTTAGCTGCTTGATGATTATTCCCACTGTCTCACTTACAGGGAAGCAATCATATGTTCCCACTGATTTTGTATTCTGCAGTTTATATCACCAATTATAGGCTCATCATTAATAAGATCAATTCTCTTTTTTTTTTAAATATTTCTCCCATAATACTAAGGTAATATGCAATGCCATTCCATAATTTTCTTTACATTTTTCTGCTTTTAGACAACAGGAGACTTAAATATATGACCTTTCAAATGTCTCACTCTTCTTCCATGCAATCAGCTTGAACTACCAGTTAATTCTGTGTCAATATATTAGAACTTAATGTTGGTTGCATAAGAGATTCTTATTGTAATTTCTTTTCATGAAATAACAAACATTTTTTGTAAAATGGATCCTTTTTTTAATCACTTTTATGTCATAGCCTCTAATGTCTTCTTACTCAAACAATCCATTTGAGTATGACAAAATCATTTTGAAGTCTTGAACTCTGCCAAAGAAAATTAAGACAAAATTAGGAACACATATCCCATTCCCCAGTAGCCACTGGCAAAAATCAGTCCTGCAACTCTCACAAGAGTATCGAAAAGTACTTAGTTTTACCAAGGAGCTCAAGTTAAAAAGGAAAGAATTTTCTCTTGAAAAAAAATACACATGGAATAAAGAAAGAATGGAAAATTGAAATAATAAAGAAAGTTCAGAATATTTTCTCTTCTGATCCAGGAATTTGTAGTAACAAATTTATTTATTTTTTAAATTGTTGTATCCACTTATGCTGAACCTGACTTTATCTACCATCTACAATATGAAGAAAAGAATTTACTCAAGAAGCAAGGCTATAAATAAATGGTTTTATGCTGATCAAGCTGCATGTGGAGAGGATCAAATGGCTATGGAAACCAAGTTGAACTGCAGTAATAAAACTCCTGTGGTGTACTGAACTGCATTGTTATATAAGGCAGTAAAACTCTATTAATACCTTGTGTTATAGTTATGCTTTTTATTTTTTTTAAGATGGTGAACCACAGTTGTCAGTAAATTTCCTCACTTCACTAGGACTTCCTGAGCTGCAAGAATCTCATTCAATTTCAAGGTATTGTACAGCATGTTGATTATCCACAAAGCAAAAGACTTGTTAAAATAGAAAAAAATTTCCTATTCTTCAGAGCTCACAAAACCAAGCGGATAAAAACTATAAGGAACATTTCATCTCCATCTCACAGATGAGAAACTGAAACAGAGATTAAGTTTGCTCTGAGCCCCAAGAACTAAAGAATAGGCCTTATAGAGTACTGTGATTAAACTATAAGACATCTCTCTGCAAGTCCACCATGTCACAGTTATAGCTATTTACAAAGAAAAACTAAAAAACCCTCACAAGAGTTCATAAAACATGGCCCTATAAAACTGTCACCAAGGTCTTTTTCTACCTCCTGTCTATATAATCAGGGTTTCATTTCAAATATTTTATTTAGAGTTGTGACATTTCTGAAGCCCATTGACCTGTGAAATGCGAACAGATTTCCCTATAAACTGTCCTTGGGAAGCTGTTACTCTCCAAACAAAAATCAGTTATTTAATTTATGGATTACATTTTTCTGCATGGTGATCCAAAAGTGCTTGCAACAGTATGAAATAAGAGATATCATTTTATCTGTAGGAAGTGTGATGCCCTGTTCATGTTTTACCTCTTAAGTAATAGTTAACAGGAGGATTCATTCCATTCCATTATTTACTACTTACAATATGCTAGGGAAGGATGCCAAGAGTGGATTTGACTCATACTGGTATGGCCATTTGCAGGTGAAAGTATAATGCTTTTTACTAGGAAAACAGCAAGTATTCCAGTTGTAATCAGAAGTTACTTATGCTGGAACTGAAAGGTCCTCTGTATCTTCATCAGCATACATGTGGGCAGGACATGCTGTTTGCCACCACTCTGCCTTTCATTAGAAGTTCTTTCCAAAAATGTCAGTCCTACATCTCAGCAGAATTCAGGTGTTCTCAGGGGGAACTCAGCAGGCACATTACGAACACTTATAGCAAACAAGTAAGTGATGGGTCCCAGGTATATTTACTGTACTGTGCTCCTGAGAGTTGTACCTGAAGGAACACTCTGCTGGTTCCAGGAAGACTGATGTGAAATTAAACAAATGGCAGCTAAACATCAGAATGATAACTCTGTACTGAATTCAGCCAGGCTTCCTGCAGCACTTACCAAACACTTCCAACAGCACCTACTGTTATTTTGACACCAGAGAAATTAGGATAGTGCTAATGATGAGACTTAATTTTGCACAAGGCCTCACAGTATACATTAACATATTTAAAACATAATAAGTCACTGTAAGGGATCTATTTACAGTATGCTATTAAAAATAAAAGTTTCCCAAGAATCTAACTGGGATAATGATTGAAAAATGCCTGCCACCCACAGCGCTCTGCTGAAAGACCAGAGGCATGAAAAAATGCAGCTGGTCTGCATCTCCACATCTGCAATGCTATCAGCTCAGAGTGAGGCATGACAGCTTTATTCACATTACTGAATTAGGAATTTGTAAAGCAGTCTTTGAGATCTCACTACAAAGGTCAATTTGTGTCTCTTTCTATGTTTTTTTAAGCTATATAATGCCTCCAGAGGTAGACAATTTCCACATGTTGTAGTGGATAAATTTCAGCCTAGAGCTTTACATGTCTATTCCACGACTTTCACTGAGTTCACGGTCACCCCAGTCCATGCTGGTGCCCCACCTTCCCCTTTCTGCCATGGTCTCAGGTGGCTTGGCCCTTGCTCTGACCATCCAGCATCTTGGGGATGCAGGGAGTTTTTTGTCTATAGAAGCATAATTCCGCATGCTTCTGCATGTGAATGGTCCCCAAGAGATGGGCAGATACATACAAGATCTCATTGACTTAAGTGTTACTTTTGTATGGTTTTCATGACAAAGGCCATAAACTTTTTCCATGTTGGCTAATCCCCATCTGCTATGTTAAAGTGCAATTCATCAGCTATTACACATTATTAAAATAGACATGATGCATTGAAAGCAGACTGCTTCCTTCCCCTCCGTAGACCCCTATTTCCACTCCCCCATCCCCTCCCCAAGCATCTTTGCTTTCCAAGACAGAGATGTTATCCTGTTATAGTTGCTAAACCTTTGCTCTGCAAGGGCAAATTTCTTCAATTGTGAGAGAGGAACCCTCCTCTTAGGAACTCTAGCAAGAAATATGATAATGAGACAGCAGCCTGCCAGACTAAACAAGCAAATTTCTTGTTGTTTACCTGAATCTCTCAGACTCTGGAATAAGCTACATCCATGCATGAATTGGTATATGGGGTACCCCAGCTTCTCTTTTTCCCAAAACCATTTGATTGCAAACAACAGTATACTGAGAGGGCTCACAATTCCACAAGGCTCTAAAAATATTTTTACTTAAGATCATTCTGTCCTTCATGGAAAGTACCTACTGCTCCCTAACCCAATATAAACAGAAAGGATTAATAGAACCACTTTTTAACTGTTTTTCCTGGTCTTACTTGCAAAATCATTTTGATGCGTTGCTGGACAGTGTGTTTCTCCCTGACAGTAACAGCACCATGAACCACAAACTGTTTTTCAGTTGTCATGCAGACACAGTGCTTTCTGGAGCACATTGATTTGGTGGAGAAGCTGTCAGAAACATGCCAGCTTGTGTGCTGCATTCGCATGTGCAGTGGCATTGGTACACAGAAATCCAACTGGCTGAACACAAGTCACATGGATATATTCATATGTTCACAGCACCAGTTCTCCACAGCATTATTGTCCTTCCTCTGAGAATTACTATGCTTTCTTTTTCCTCTTCTTTTTGCCTGAAAGGTCCATGATGACATTGAACACCTGATATATTACCATTACTGCAGAACTAACATAGCTATAATCTAGATACAATGAATTCCAGGCAACACTAAGTCAATGGAATTTATAAATCCTTCCTTGAATCCACATTTTCACTGATCACATGTGGTAGCTCTGCTAGTTCAGCACCATCACAGTATTGTGAAAAGTCTCCTATGTGTCACTGAGACCCCAGTGTCTGCAAAGCCCATAAAACTATCCCCTGTGAATAGTGTGCAAAAGTTATTTCATTCTTAGCTCACATAACAAAAATTAATTGAAACCTAGGTAAAATTTGACATGAATGTGTGCACACATACACCAAAACATCTGACAGTTTATACTATGAACAGTTTAGTCTAAATGCTTAAGTGAGGAAAGAGGTGAAAAATGGAGTAGATAAGTGAAAGGATTTTTCTGTGGTCTATGACAAACACCAGCATCTCACCCTCCACATCATGTAAGAGAAGGGAGATTCTTTATAATGCTGCTTGCAGTCACTTGCATCTGCATCTCAAGTGTCTCTGGAGGTAAGGCCTCTAAATGTTTCTGCATCAACACTGATTTGGGAGACCCTGGAGCTTTTCCCAGATCAAAACGTCAGTCTTTTCTACTATTTCTGGTGCAGAATGTGAACAAAGAGGAATCTTTGTGCAGTCACTGATGACATTGTCCATTTGCAAAACAATTCCACCCTGAATCCTAGGACTTCTATCATAATTAATATTCACCCTCAGCACAAAAATTCATGCTGAAGTCTGATTTGTTTCTGTCCCTTACTAACTCAATGACCTTGACATAACAATTCTCTTTGACTCATATTTTTCACAAAACCATTGCACATTCCTCTTGAGTCACCAATACTTACTAATTTGCATATATATTTAGTATTGAAATTTTTCCCTTTTTCTGTTTCAAATATCCTCTTAAATGGCAATTCTTTCCCCAGCCTACACGGTACAGTCACGGCTTCAGTGATGAAAAGACAATGACTATCTCATAATTCCTACTCCTACCACCCCAAACGCCTTCATCATTTGAATTTGGGGTTTCTTGCTGGGGTTTTTGTCATTTGTTTGCTGGGATTTTTTTTTAATAGCTATCACATGACTGCTCTAGCCTACTTCTTTCCAAGTGTAAATATCTCCAGGGGAACTTAAAAGCATAGGGTTAGTTCATTAACCATGCTACACGTTTGCCCTGCTTTTCTCCTTTTCATTTTTCTCTATTGTTCAAACACCAAGTGCAGAAAACTTTTTGGGTACATTAGTTCACTGTTATAAGCTTGTGGAGGAGAACCACAGGATGATTATCCAGTCTCCAAAGAGAATGCAAACCTGTGCATGGAAAATCTCTCCTATTTCTGTCTTTTCCTTAGCATCTTTGTCTAGTGTTCTTTGACTTTCGGTAACACAGAAAAAGTTAGACAAAATTGCTTTCATCAGGTAATATAGTATCATTTATCTTAAGTTACAAAAGGAATGAAGCAATCAGAACCCTCAAGGATGCATTAGAGTGGATTACTATAATAACTGAAAGGTCAAGATAAACTTTAAATATCTTATCCCTTCTATATCAGGAGCAAGCCTGAGGCATTATCTCTTACTCAGAAAACTTGACCTAAATTAATGAGGGAAAGTCAGGCAGAAAACTCCAATAATCATGGATAATTGGCAGAATAACTCTTCATCCTTTTGACTGAAGAGATACAAAACAGCATAATCATGGAATTGAAGCTAAAACACTAGAAAATATTTCTCCTTATGTGAGTATCAAGCATTTGTCTCCAGCTTCATCAAAACCTCAGCTTTTCCTGAACTACTCCTCAGATAATTAAAGGGCATAAACTGCATTCTCCAGGCACTCTCTTTGACCAATATACAAATATCTCCATTTACAAAGGAGTCTGAAAGCACGTCCATCTGGGGTACAGGCAAAGTCTCATCTGTGCCTGGTGGCGTGCCTTCCTCTCTGATTTTGAACTCTGTACAAGGCAAAAATGCAACTCTTGTGCTACAATAGTAGACTTTTTGCTTTTATGTTTCAAATTTGCTGTCTAAGATCTGAGTATCTCATTTAGAGGGTCGTGATTTTATGAAAGCCTGTGCTTCAATAACCTTTGGACACCTGAAGTTGTCAGACCGTTTTGGAAATCCTCCTCATAATACGGTAAAGTTCAACATGGTGCATGTGTACAAACGTGTGTTGGGATACACGGACACGAAGGCACAGCTGTATGTGACAGGGTTAACCTGTGAAATTTAAACTCGGCATTTGCAATGTATAATGCTACTATTTGAAACTCTCACAAAGGCTTTCTGTAGCAGATTGATTGTAGAGAGAAGAGCTCAAGGTCTCCATCACATTCAAAACCCATTTACCTTATTTAAAAGGATCTGAATGTCAGTACCTGGATTAATCACCTATTTTGGACACACAAGATTTTAATATATATTCGTATATTGAAAAGTGAAGTGATCAAAGCTTATATGATAATTTTAGAGAGCATTTTTCATGATCCTTATAATGAAGAATTTTTGCCATATTGATACCATTTTGAGAATAATTTCATTTTACATATAAGCCTTTTGGATAATTCATTTAGTTGTGTCCTAAAGAAAATCCAATAGTGAAAAAGAATTCAGTAAAGTTGTACTAAGTCTGTGCTTTGTAAAATTACTGTTAGCTGCTTACATTTTAAATAAAGACATATTATTTAGGCATGTGCAGTACAGAATCTCCCTAAAAACAACAACATCCCTAGGCATGAAAGACATTGACTGCTTTTCTTCAAGACAATTCTGTGTAACATCTGCTGGTTGATTTGAGATGGTAGTGTGACACTAATTGACTATAGCAAAATGAAATTAATAGAAGGAATTTTGTGAAACATTTCTGACAGTGGAACTTTCTACCCTATCAATGATTGCATTCTGAAGCACTTTAGAATGAAATCTACAGCTCCTTTGTCCAAATAATTTCTAAATTTTCTTTCATCAAATAATGTCTTTAAGAGTGAAATGAAAAGAACTTAGAAGTGGTTGCTCATCAAGGCAAGATTCTAGTGCCAGTGAAATCAACAGCAAAAGTTTCACTAGTGTCACAGAAGCCAGGTCTTGTCTTCTGATGATTTTTCTCTTGTATGTACTGAATCATTAGAGAAAAAAGACTCTCTCAGTGCATTCAAGGAATATTTTAAAAGACAGAAAATAATTTTGTCTGTGTTTTCTTTTAGCTCCTACCCTTCTTTCCTGCTTCCTTCTTAGGGAAAATATAGCCAGTGCTCCTGATGACACAGTGTTTTGTAGATGAGGAGAATATTTAAGTGAATACTGAGCTTACAATTCCGGAGAAGAGACGGCTTCATCTGCTAATTTCAAAAAAGCTCATTATTTCTCATTTGGGATAGGCCACTAGAAGACTTAACTGATTTCAGATTCAATTAACTTGTTTTTTTAAGTAGTTGGAATTTTAACAAGGCTTCCAGAGAGCCATGAAAAACTAGGCAGTCTCCAAAGCAAGTCTGGAGGAGGTTTCTGCATGAGAGAATTTCTTGCTGCTTCTTGCACAAGATGGGATGGCTGAGTTATTGCACATCTCTTCATGAAGATGAAATACCTTCATATTTCAATAACAAATTCTTCCCTAATGTTTTCCTAACTGTCTGCACCCAAACAGAGACCATCAAATTATACTATTATATGGTGATATTGTGTGTCTTTACAGCTTTGCTAAGATCTGTTCTGGTGTAGCACATGCAGTCATAATGTTTTTTAGAAAGAAGTCTACTTAAAAATCCAAACATTAGACTAAAGACTGAAAGAAAGAAAAAGCTGGTAAAATAAAGGAACTCAATCTTTTTAATTGTTTAGAAGACAAAATCATGATGATGCAGCTATCTGGAATCCATTGAGACACAATAACAAATGCTGGTTAAGTATTATATATGAATTATTTTAATTCTAAAAAAACACTAAGTTGTATCATTGCAGCCATGCGAACCCAGCAAATACTTCTCTTTATGTTTACCCTTTTCTTTTATTTCACAAGATTAAACAAGCTATAAGATAAAGGAAAGACTATGGAGAAATATAACTAGCATTTGATTACATAAAAGCCTATCCTAGATGATCTAATTATCCACACATGCTTAAGAGGACATAATATCAACATTCATCAGCACTGAAATATCCTGGACAAAAAGGGATGTCTAGGTATTGCATATTAATGGATTAATGATAACATTCACACAGACATAAGTTCCTTTAGAATACCTGGGCGGCCAACTTGAGCTGTGTGACCAATCAGAAAAAAAAAGGAGAAACAAGGAAAACCCTCCATATTCAGCACAACCAGGGCTGGATTTCCATATGTAGTTCTTTAGTTTTTGCAAAGCCAAATTAAAGTTTAGGGTGTTTCTTTCTAGTAAAATAAGTAAATTCTCAGTTTCTGAAAATAAAAGTTCACCAAGTTCTTTTGATCAACCTAAGTGATTTCCCAATTTATTGAAATGGTCAACTAATTAAATATAATGTGGCTGATGCATTCAGTTTTTATTTCTTTTTCCCCTTTAATTATTTTAGGTTATTAAAAATGGTAGCATTAGAAAAATATCATTTTCTTGTCACAGCTGTTCATGCTCTTGTTTTAGGTAGTTCACTGTAATTTGCCTAGTTTTGGCTACAAAATTTAGTTCTGCTGTTTCTAAGTATTTCTTAATGAGCATATCTAATTATACAGGTAACTAAAATCCATAGTCAGAAGAGTTGCATTTACATTTCCAAATATTTGGGGAAGTTTGCCTAGAAAAGCAACAACTTCTCTGCTTTGGCTGGGTTTCTGATGTAGGTAGTACACGTAGTACTCACATGTAGTAGTAGGTACTCACAGACTTAGCAAAATCTGCCAATACATAGTCAACTTGTCAGTCCATCAACTTGTGTCTGTCAGTCTTAGCATTTTCTTCCTTGACTGCAGATCTTTTGCAGAGGACTGTTAGATCACTCTGATGGGTTGAGGACACAGCATCAGGGCTTATTTTGTTCTCTCTACTCTCTGCCAGTTATTCTTATTTCTATAGCTTTCCTTCAAGACAGACCTTTGTTATGCACCAATAAATAAAATCATGAAGTGGTTATCTCCTGCATTGCAACTGGACAGAGGCTGGTTTTGTTCAGGTGAAACTGAATCATGTGAACTGTGCTGAGAGACATCAATCCTTTTGTTCGCAGTCAGTGAAGCTACCAGTGATCTGAGAAACTGGCACTTGCAGACTACATGAACACTTTGGGATGCCATTTTTTAAGAAAATGAAATTAAATATGTGACAGGGAAGCAGGTAAGAGTCTGACAAATGAAAGAGAGACAGGTTGAAAAGGCAGAAAGAGAGAAAATAAGCCCTGATGACAAATCATCATCTAGGGGAAAAAAAAAAGGAAAAAAACCCAAAACAAACCAAAACTAAAAAAAAACCCCAACCCAATCATTAGATAAAAATCTGAAACGGTTAAGGATTATAAGCAGACAGCTATGCACCCTCAAGGAGTTCAACCATCAAGAAAACCCTCTCAAAAGTGTCCACATCATGGGCTAGCCTGTGTCTTGTTCATGCATTACCCTCTATTCCCATCTCCTACACACTCAAAAAGTTCCAATTTTTTTCCACAATTTCCTCTATAGGGAACATTATATTGGTACTCTTTGCAAGTGGTGTAGTCAAAATATGCATTTAAATAGAGATAGTAAAGTAAAAGTACATAGGAATTTTGAGTTATTGGTTTTTTTCTCTCTTTAAATGAGGTATTTTATGACTCAAAGGACTTTATTGACAGTCTACATCAGCTAGTTAAAGTAGCAGCAGAATTCTTGTGAGGACCAAAACACAATACTAAATTAATTTTTTGTTTTCCTTCCAAACAGTAAATGTTATTTTGTATTTGTCATCAAAGTGACACTCTTTTCCTCTGTAGTCATCCTTTGCTTTTTAATCCTAGAATCTTAAGGAGAGTTTCACTTTTGGCTGCTATTAATACTGTCTGTGTTTCAGAACCAGATGGGATTTCTCCAGAGGGAGTTTAAATCCAAACTCTTGTGGATGTTACAGGAGTTGGCAAACTTCACAACCTCCGGGACTTGTGTGTCTGTGTGTTTGTCAACAATTTGCATGTAATTTGGGGGGGTTTTTAACACTTTCAACACGTTTTCAGCCTTAGACAAGCAACAATGAACCAGCTGCTCTCAGAGACCTTATAGCTCTATATAAACAACTGAAAAAGCAGATACATTTAAAAGAAAGATATTAGGTTTATTCAGCTCTCTTATACTCTTTTTACCAAAAGAAAGGTATTAAGTTTATTCAGCTCTCTTATACTCTTTTTACCAAAAGAAAGGTATTAAGTTTATTCAGCTCTCTTATACTCTTTTTACCAATATTTCATCGTTTGTTAAGATCCTGAAAAAATTAATGTGCATTTCAAACTCTTTGAAGGAAACAAGCAAGCAAAAACAGACTACAAAAAGGGTAGAATATTG
The DNA here is from genome assembly GCA_013397795.1 of Orthonyx spaldingii. Lineage (NCBI taxonomy): Eukaryota > Metazoa > Chordata > Aves > Passeriformes > Orthonychidae > Orthonyx > Orthonyx spaldingii. The sequence goes on from VZTJ01001359.1 coordinate 86,661, forward strand.
ATTTTTAAACAGATACTAAATCTTTTGTGTCAGGTCAGCTCAATACTAAGATCCCTATGGCTATTTTGTCACAGTGTCTGATGAGACCTGCATTTTTGTTTGATTATGTTAATCACTGTGAGTCACGATCTTCTGCTTCCTATTTTGCATTCTTCGGCTTGTCTAGAGGAGAGCTTGCAGACCCCTGAGGAGGCACAGTTTATACAGGAAATTTGGGACTTGCAAAATGTCAACCTTCTTAACCACAGCTTTCAAGGAGACAGTACAGCACTGCAGTAGAACACAGCTTAGTGCTAAGAACTTGAAAATAGCGGTTTAAAGGGCAAGGAGAACTTGCAACTTTTTTCAAGCAACTCACAATTAAGTAGTTAAACAGTTCATCAATGTTTTCCTGTTGTAAAAATATTCTATTCCTGATGAAATAAAACTTTTTAGATAACACAAAAAGGAATTCTGTTGTGAGGTAAAGACATTAAAAGCTAGGACAGAAAAAACAAGCAAGACATCATGTTTGTGGCGAGACAGAAGATAAGCTTTTTGGTAAATGTGACAGATTCTAACTTGCAAGTGAGGACAGCACTAAGTTTACAAAATCTTCTGGGATACCATCACAGCTGAAAGCTCCTGGCAGTTCAGTTGGATGGAGGTGTCATAAAAGCTACTACTTCATCCTCCAGCAGTTTCCTGCACACCCTCTGAATTGGGAGCAGAGGAGGAGGACAAGTAAACATCCCCCAGCTTCTTTTGGTTAACAGACACTGCCAGACATATCTAGCCCAGGCAATATCTGCCTCCAATTATGACTCACTGGTGGCAATATACAAGATGTGGAATTTAACTTCTGGAGAGGGTGTTTCCCTTATAAACAGTTTGGCAGAACAGAATTTTCTTTTTATGTATTCTTTTTTACCTATTTTGTGCTTTGCATCTCCTTTTGTGTCATGGCTCAATCTGCCTGCATCAGGCAGAAAGGGTCAGACTGAAGAAACAGTAATCCACACAGCTATTTGCAGAGGTGGATGTGGCAGGGGAAATACGCAGCAGGAAGGTGTCCGTATTCAATAAAAGCCATGGTTTTCAGCAATTGTTCTCCCATGCAGCTCTGGGTAGTAAATTCAGAACCAGCAAACCAGTGGCAAATTTAGGGGAATCAAATTGTCACTGGCTGAATTGCCAGGGTGGTTTGAAGAAAAGGATGAAAACTAAAAACACTCAAGAAAAGGAAAAGCATAACATTTCTTTCAGTATTAGACAATGAAGTTTTATGTATCCAGTTCAGCTCTTCATCTGATTATCTTAATGTAGATCAGTGACTACACTGACTTTAGCAGAATTGCAGTATTTTGTAGGTGTAGCTTACTGTGATGTATAGCCTCCTAAAACAGATGTTTGTGATAGTTGAACTTTGTGGCAGTTTTTATTTTATTTCTTTATCATGAAATTTTTGTTTCTTTATGTAGAGTGTTTTGTTTTAAACAACATTTTTTTACATTTAGAATTCATAGACACTAAGAAAATGTCATTAAGTAGAATATAGAGAGCTCCCACCACTCAGTTCCCTGCTCTCCGAAACAACACAAATAAGTCTGGCAGATATTCTCAGTGGCTTTGCATCTTTTTCGTATACCCTGCATTCAAACAACAGCAAACATAAATTGTGCTGGGGTGGAAAAGGACCAGGAGGAGAGACAGGAAAAGTCAAGTGGTTAGAAAAAGTAATGAAAATGCAATGATGGGGGTTTGAGTTTCAAAACAGAATAAGGCTCATAGCTATTCCTCTTCCTGGGAATCCTGGATATTGAACATCTAATTATCTTAAAGTGTACATATGGCAGTGTGGTATGCAATGCTCAATTTTCTGATTATCCCAAAAGGTTTCACAAATTAAAAAAAATTAAACTGATTGTTTTGCTTAATAACAAGACTGGTACACAGATGAGTTCTTTAATGAACTACATTATTTCTTTGTTCAAGTTCAATTTCACAAAGTGTTTTTTAAAATAAGTCTCACAGTGAGACTGATTTGGATTGTGTATACATGTATCCAGTGAATAAAAGGCATCCAAAAAACTTGTGTGAACTAAAAGATGGCAGAACAGGATTTCTATGCTTATTATCTTTCATAATTTTGCTGTTCATCAATCTCTCCCATTATTTTCCATATCTGACCATAAACATAAAACCCGAAGACTTTCTGACCTTCCTTTTTGGTTAAAAAAAAAATTTCAGCTAATTTTTTCAGGTGTTGTGAAGTTTTCACCATTGTGTTACTGTGCTGCAGTAGTAGCAGCCAGTCAAAACTGAATTTTAGGATTTGCTAAAACATGTCCTACATGTTCCTACCTTCCAGATATAACTTCAGTTCTTTGCAAGTATATCTTCTTGCTTGCTTTTTCTTGTTTTTGTTGATTGTAGCCTAGAAATCAGTTGTTCATGCTAGGGAAGTAACTCCCAATATTACCTCCTCTAACATGGACTAGGTACAAGAAAATAAGTAATTTTTATTTTTAACCAATGGGGAAAATTGCTACAATTGACTTAGCATCAAGTTAATATGGACTGTTCACCTCCATCATTAAAACAAGAATTTTGCGTTAACTGTATTGAAACAGCTGAATTCAAAATAAGATCACAAACTGAGAAATTTAAGATAAGGAAATAGATATTCTGCTCTTAAAATAAGGAGGGCTATTTTAAAGGGAAAAAAGGGGTGTGGGAGAAAGGGGAGTTCATTAAGTTCTGGGTTTTTAAAAACATTACTTTAATTTTCCTGTCTTGTTAAAAAGGATTCATCAAACACTGCACTGATTTGGCAATCCTCAAGTTAGATTTTTCTAATTAACAGGATTGTTCAAGAAAAAAAATTGTTTGCTCCTCTGCTAGTGAGGCAATCCTGCTTCATTTTGAAAAGTGTGAGTTTTACTTTCGGTTTTAATGAGCTTTGGGTCAAGGTCTCAGATTACAATTTCATTACAGCACGGATTACCCCATGCCTTCTCTTTTCACCTATAAAGACTCATGATAGTAATTTCTTTGTAAAATAGTTGTCTTACTGGAAAAAATACCACCATAGCTCACTGTTTGAACAAAAGCAGGCTTCACTGAAAATCATTAAATTTAAGATATTTCCCTCAGCATCACTGCGTTAGGTCTGACAAGAGCAGTACCAGCAATAATTCAGATACAGCTCTCAGGCAGTGATGACTTTCTTCATATAAAACTGTTTATGAGGAGAAAATATAAAGAAGGTTTCTCCTGTCTCATGAGATGGTCTCTGGTACAAAAAAAATATTTAAACAGTAAAATAAAGTTACTTTAGGTAAGCTGGGCCCCTTGACCTATGCCATGAGAAAATAAACTCACTTGTGAATTTTAGATCCCCCCACACTATATCCCCAATAGCAATTTGCAAACATTATTCCAGCCTCTGACAGAATGAGTGGAGCAGCCCAGAGTTATATGTTTTTTGCTGCATCTCCCTAAACATTAATACGCAAAACATTGTGTATGTTTAGTAATATTTTGCTCTGCTTTCTGCCATGTGTGTGTTCCAAGCCAGTATCAGTGCCTGATAGTCATTTTTCCAAGCTATATTGACTAAAAGAGTAAAATGGTAATGGATTGTAAAGCCACTTGTGCACAGGGTAGGCTATTCAAGCCCTGGTGGAGAAAGCTGTCCTCACTTATGTCCCTATTTAAGAGCACAGAAGTATGTTTAGATGAAAAAGGAAGACTTTGGGAGGAATGAATGAACCCAGTAAATTACAAAGAGATGTTTCCTTTCTACCTCTGTATGTCTACTGGAAAAAAAAAAAGTTATAGAAACTATAGGCATAAAATATAAGATTGATTTCATTGAAAGTCCACCGAGAGTTTTGCTGAACAAGCAGCTCACAGATGAAGAGGGCAGGAATCTTTATAATAGAGCCTCAGAGCTCATGCTGCTAGGACCTCACTGGCTCCAAGGAGTAAGGGAGTGCATGTAATGAATATAGACTGAACTTCTGAAGTAGGATCTTGCACAATTTTTTGCTAACATTTCTGTCTAAGAGAAAAAGTCACTAGCGTGACTACTTACTGCTTAATGTTATGTAAGGAAGAGTCTGTTCCTAAAACAAAACTTTTTCTATATGGAATATATTCTAACAGTGAAATAAATGGCTTCTTATTAAAAGGAGCTCAAACAGCCTCGGTTTCTGAGGCCTGAGCAAAATTTTCAAGACCAGAAATCCTTTGCAGTTTTACCCTCATTTTCTTTATGCTGCAATCTCAGATGCCAGGTATGGACATGTAGAGAAGTATTTTATTCACACCGATTCTCAGAATGCTATAATTCACAGTATGCACAGCCTGAGAAGTAGGCTCTGAAGTGAAAGAAAGCTGCTGATGTCATGACGAAATAAGCAGACTAGTGTAATTTTTCTTCTGCATAGATAAGTTTCAGAGCCAATAAGTGACAAAGCTCCAGCTTCAATGATTTTCCCCATAACCCCTTATAGAGTCATAGAAATGAAAGCAGAGCAGTCAGTGCCTGAAATTCAGATAGGTGGGCTAGAGTATCAAAAGCAAAATAACTGGCATTATATGTAGTACTAGAATATTTTTCAGCAGCACGTTGAGATGTTATAGAGCAGCAAATGTGCAGCCATGTTCAAGCATCTTACTACCAATTATCACAATTAGGAAAAGCATCATAAAACCTACTTTCCAAAGTGAATGAGACTTATTCGATCAAGTAGCTCATTCCAGTTTTCACCATTTCTCTCACCTTCCTCTAAAAGTTTCAAACTCACTGGTGAATTTCAGTCACATTTGATAGAGAGGGGTAGACCTCCAAGAAAATGCTGCAAGTTTCTGACAAATGAAGGAAAATATTCAGGTGAGTACTTTCAACAGAAGGTTGACATTGGTATCATGGGTTCACATTCATTACTTAGCTGAAACCTATAAGAGATTGGAGGAGATGCTCTGTAAAATCTCTGCTTACTGTAGAAATGGGACTTTTTTGTGTGTTGAGTAGGGCTTGGTTGTGGGGTTTTTTCCTCCAGTGAAGAGGTATCTTACTGGTAAAACTGATAGAATAAATTTTTAAATGGTTTTGTTTTTCCTGGATGTCTTGAACCAGATTATAATCATTACTATCGCTGATTTTTGTTGTTGCTTGCTAAAGATTGTCTTCCAAACTCACTCTTACCCCTTCAAAAGCTGAAAAATGTTATTATACACAGTTATTCTTCTCTTGGGCCTGTCTCTGTATGCAATTAACAATTAATTAGGTTCTTATGTGAAGACAGATGGAAATGTGAACACAATACTCCATTTAACAGAAAGGAGGTCTTTCCGAAAAAGTGCCAGGGAATTCACTCACTTCATCCATTTGGCTGCATTCAGAGTACGGTGCAATTTCCAGTTCAAAGGGCCTTTGTTTTATCAGTGAGACCAATCTGAAAATCATCCATTGTTTCCTGATGCTATAAAGCCACAAGTAGGTGTGGTCATGGTCTTCATATCTTAGAAATAGAAGACAAAAATAGTTAGATCCTATATGACTATTCTGGTTGTAAATACCTAAATGACAGTAAGTAAAGTAGAAAGCTTAATCAATAGTTAAGTATATCTAACAGGAAAGTAAGCAGAAACACAGAAAACATAAGCAAATATTTCATTTCACAAAAAAAGAGAAAGGAAGCTTCCTCTGAGACATACTGCCAGCCTTTACTTCAATAAAAAATAAAGTATGAAAATATCAATATTTTCAATCACATATATCTATACATATGATATATGACTGACTGAAACAAAGGTCAGCAAACATTTAAAGCCTCCTGTGAGACAGTACACTGTTTATGACTCTTCAGTTCATTTATCCATCATGCTTTATTTATGCTTATAACAGTTAATAACAGCTATGATTACTACATAGCAATCAGTACTAAAAGCGAGCTGCCAGGAGAAAACATCAGCAAGGGAATCAAATCCAAGGAACTAGTGAAAGAAGGACACTTCAAGAGATGCAATGTCCAGAAAGCAGGAGAAATCATATCCCCTTCTCTGAAATTTGGTCAGTGGCCAACTGAGTTTTAAACTGTCTTCATATATATATATATATATATGCAGAATCATTGTAATTTCTTTAACTTGCATGCTTTTTTTTTTTAATTTTAAGCCCCTTCAATATCCTCACCTATTTCCTTTCAATCATTTATCTGTCTTCCCTACTACCCCCTTTAAAATCCTTCTTTTTCTTGGCTGTGTCATTTCATTATTCCCCCACTTACACAGAATTCTGCAGCACCCCACACAGGGATGCTTGACCATTCCCTCCAGTAGTTCTCCAGGGAAGCAGCCAGCCTTGTCCTCATTACTCTACAAGCCATTGAGATGGGACCTCTGTGCTGGATTCAACACAGCAGCTTTGGTTTGCTGTTCCCATTTAATCTGCAGTGACGAAGCAGAGGACTACTTGAGATGAATACCGAGACAGCACCAGCTGCAAGATTTCCATACACTATTATTTCTTTCCCTATTTCTTGATCTTCCTTTTTGCCTTCTTTTATCTCTCTTTGATCTCCTGCATCCCTTCCAAATAAGCAGCCAGTTCGTAATTATTTTTTACCTTTTGGTCACAGATCTGCTATCTCCGTATGCAAATTTGGTACTTCTGATACAATTACCTAGTTCACCGTGACCGTACATGGTCCTGTTGACATGATTTGGCACTACTGCCCTGTTAAGCTTTCATTCCTTGGAAGGTTCCCTCAGTTACCTCTCTGAAATTTGGCAATCAGACAGACAATTCCCTTTAACTATCTGTAAAATCTAGCCATCTCATAGCACTCTGGGTAACTTTTGTCAGCTTCTGACTGTTATCATCACAGCTAGCAATTTTTCATCTCATGTCCTGTGGCATCTCATGCTCTGTTCAGTCATGTCGAACTCAGGTCAGCACCTATTCATTTTCTTGTAACCCTAACAGCATACATAACCCTAAAGACAGATGTCTACCAAGGCCCATCAGTACAGATACAAATCTATGATCACATCAAAGAAGAGAAACTAAAAGCATCCATTATGGAAGCCTGCACTTTGATGATCTGTTCATCTGACAACACTGTGAACTGGCATGGTGTGCAGCAGAATCTAATCAACATCAAAGTACTAGCCTTTTATTGCTCAGCAAAATGCAGAATCAAAAAGCTCCCTCAAGGTTTCTCAGAGCCTTTATACTTGCACAGACATTTTTTTTTTTACCTTGAAGAAAAGCAGACATTCCTAGCTATTTCTGTCAAAGAACATCTGTATGGATGTTCTCCCAGGTTACAGCACAGGGTTCACAAGTTTCTGTTTTATACAAGCTCTGTGATGGATTAATGTATAGGCCCATATATGGGGCTATAACGTGCAGGAAGCCTAGATGCCTTCTTAGTGATTCCAGACAGCATTAAGTAGCTCAAAGGTCTAGCACAAGGTAGAAAAAAAATTCTCCCACACTTTTATCAACTCAAATTATTTTATACCCCAACACACTTCCATTTTCCTCTTTAATCCTTCATCTTGTCCAAATTCGGTGCTAATAGCACTAAAGAACAATTTAACATCGCCTTAACAAGCATTCACAATAGTTAGGAAGTGCAAGATCTCCTCTCATACAGTCAAAAGTTTGTAGGAAAGCTGAGACTTGCTGGCTGTAATTGCTGCTATTAGGCATCCTGCCAGTTCCCTCAGAGTAGGCTATGCTATATACTCTATATAGAGTAACAAGGGGGAGGAATGGGGAAAACTTGATCTTACCCTGTGTCAGTTCCTCAGCTGGTATGAATCAACGTAAAGCCACTGACACATAAGGATCAAGCTACCTGCCTTCCTGAACCTCGAAAAAGGTTGTTTTCTGTCATCTTCAAGTACTCTCAAGCAGCACGTCTCATGGGGAGTAACTTATTTGACTTGCATTAAGAAAATTATTGAGGAGAATATTTAACATCTGTTTTGACAGAGGATTCCATACTATGATGAGACTTGGGATTTTCTCAAGAGTTTTCTTTGGTGGGCACAAGGATATTAATTGTCGGCATTCTTTGATGCTGTGTAAAATTTGGCAAATTTTTGCCTTGTCATGGTTCCAGCATAAAGACCTGGGACCTGGGTAGGTTGCAGAAGAAACTAAGATGCAGTTAACACCAACCCTTTTACACCTGTTATCTCCACAGACGATAAGCCATTGCAGAATGATCATAAAATGTACTGAGATATCTGAGATCAACAAGTTGAAGAACTACCTTAACTAAACCTGGATTTTATTCTTGAGTAGAATAACATAATTTGTGCCTTTCTAAAGGCAAGGACTACTTCAGAAAAGCTGTTACCTGCTCTCCAAGGTGATAAAAGAACCCTTAGGTTCTCTAGTGGTGTATTTTGTCTCTCATACTCTCCTATCTCAAATAAAACAGGAATCTGCTGGTTTGTTGTACCCTTGATATGCCAAAGAAAGTGAATTTATGGTGTAAGTGGCCTTATAAGTTTTAAATTATACAACTTCTTTCTCTACTTGACTAATCAAAGAAGCCACTTCTTTTCGTCCAGCTCACAGCCAGTAATTCTACTCTCTCCTGTTTGTCTAATTCACTAGCATCCATTTGGAACTAGAACAGAAGCTATGCTACTACTGCAGAAAAAACCAACAACTAAATTTAAAGTGGTCCAGATTTTAGACCAGTCTGAAGTGGGAATATGCCAGCCAGAAACACGAGTTTGAAATAGATTGGCTTTGTTGTGCTATAAGATAATAATTTTAGAAACTGTGTCATAAACTATTACTATTTTGAAAGAATGTGGCAGATGCAGTGTTATAGGGAGGGCAGATGTAAAATTTGTTTCCAGCTCCTATGAGGTGTGTCACTGAGAACCCCATTCCCCTCTGTTTGAGAGGCAATCCTGTCAGGACTGTGCCTCTGGGATATGTGCCATGTGGCAAAGTAGAACACACCCATTTTTTACACTGACAGTTTCTCACCTTCTACAAGCAGCAAATTAATCATGAGGATTTAATTGGATTTGGCCATATGACTATGAGGACAGTTCTGGCCCCAGCAATAAAGAAATGGCAGACCAATTCATTAGGTACACTGCTGGTATTTCAGCCACAATTTAAGTCAATGTTGAGCTCGGTATCTTCCTTTTCTTATTATCCCAACAGACATTTGTGTCAGCAGTATCCAAGGATACCCATATTTGCATGGAATTATGAGCTTCATTACTTTCCTTCATTCACCTTCACAGAGTGGGAAACTTATATTAAGCATAATCTACACCAAATTCTGCTACTCAGAAGCAGAACGTTTGTATGCACATTAATAATGTGATTATGTATATATATGTGGATATACTTAACCACAATACTCTAGTCTAGTCTCCTAGAGTGTTGTATGAAGGGCAGGCATTGGCATAGTTACTGCTTATGGGGCTTGTATGAGTTTTAGTGGATTTAGAAAAAGCATCTTTCGAGCAGGAAGGCTGAAAGTGAAGCAGGTGAGTCCCAGGGAGGTGTCAGCAGAGCACATCACCTGTTTACATCAAGCAATTATTGCTAATTGTATGCACCTGTAATGCCAAATGTATGCACCTGAGAGGTGTCATTTAAGCCTGAGGAAGGAGCAGCACAGTTCATTGGGTAAGAGCAGAGGACAGGACTGTGATGTATTAACTAGTATCAAATAATTTATCCCTGCTACTGCCTCATTTCTCATGGTTGGGACTGAGACCCATGTGGTAAAGTGAGATCACAGCTATTTGTTGCTTCCTTGAACTGGAGGGGGTAGAATGTCTGTCTTGATTTACACCACAAATGAAAAAAGCAAGTGAATTGAGGAACAAATTTACTGTAGGTTGAGAAGAGTGAACATTATTAACACAAACTTTTTAGTTCATGGCACATCTTCTCCCTATGCGTTTAACTATGCACTAGACCTGTTACCAGGTTACCAGGTTTGCTGCATTTCTGCTTTTCAGCAGTGCATCCAGGGATGTTCCTCTTTAGACCCCTGTGTGTTTTCTCTGGATGTCACACAGAATCCAGGCACCTATGTGTGCTCTCCCAGAGGTGGTACCAGGTGCCTAGGGTCTCCAAGTGGAGCTGCTCCCAACCCCAAATCTCCTGCCTTTTCTTCCTTTCTCTTTTTCCTGTCGGTCCCTTGGCAATTCTTGATTACTGACCTTCTGGAAAATATTCTGCTGTGTCAGTCCCGTTTCACAAGCCTTTCAGTGCAACCTGTGCCATGGTTAATGAACACCCCAAATAGGCAAGGGTCAAGGCATCTACAGTCTCCAAGGTCTACTGCCTCATCTAGTCCTTGGGTCATTTCTCTTTGTCTTCATTGCTTGACCTCTGAAGGACGCTTTCCTGTGAATTCTGCAAACTGAAGCAGAGTGCTAGCCCTTGAGCCTTCTTTGACCCTCCTGCACTGGTAGCTGTTAAACATCAAGTGGTGTACATCACTAGTGTCATCTTTTCAGCACCCGCCAAACATGTAACTAGTGCTTCCATACCTTCTTGAGCTTCCTATTCCCCCAGGGAAGGCACCCAAGGGCAGCAGCTGCTGCAGTCTCATCATTCAGGCAAGTTAAGTCCACAAGGGCTTTCAAATACAAAAAAAGTCTCTGGAGAGACAAAGAGTAAGATACTGTGAATCATAAACACACCTGTTCCACTAAAATTGTTTGTTTTTTAAGAACATCTTAACTTTGCTGTTTTTCTTAATCTGTTACATGATTCACTTTCCTTTATTCAGGCTTGTTTCCCAAGAGTACTTCACAGTCAAATCGATGTCTTCTGGGTTTTCTGTATGCAACAGCTTCATTATAAAAACAGCAGAGAGACATTGAGGCTAATTATTTAGCAAGAAGCAACTCTGTGTGATATGCACTAGAGCACTGGATTCAGATATAGCAATTCTGAGGTCTTTTCAGTGCAACTTAGAGTTTTGCAAGTTCTTTCATGCACCTTTTTATTTTGAGGGTGCTGATATTAGCTTATAGAATTTGAAAGCTGAAGAGAAAGATTAGCAAGAGTTAGGTGGTATTATTCACTGGATTTACTTGTTTTACAGAAAAAAATTCTGTACAAATATTTTTCTTGAAGCACCTGTATCCAGTTTGACGGGAAAGAAGAAAACAAAAGGAAGAAAGAAATCAGAAAGTTTTACTGCTTTAACTGCATGCTGTTAAACTGTGGTGAGCCAGAGAGCAGGTATTAGCTAACTGGACTACAAGATTACTTAAGAGATGACTGATTTTTCCAAACTTGCCAAACTGGGAATCTCAGATATTGTGAGATCACCAAAGACAAACACATTAAATATTTAAATGAGAAATATATTTTAAATATCCTTAAATATCCTTAAACCATATCTACATATAAAGACCAGCTAAGAAAGCAACTAGGCAGCAGTGAAGAACTGCAATGCTGATATTCTCATCTTTTATCATCTGTTCAACTACAGAACAACCTAAATATTCTCCCTTTTATATATCACTTTCGCTAGATTTTTTTTTTTCTCAGACTGAAAATGTTGTAGAATTGTTTCCCAGTAGTCATTCAATCCCACCTAGTACTGGAGTATTTATACTGAATTCTCTTGTTTATGTTTTCATATACACTACATATTAGTATCAGAAAAATAAAGTTAGCTACAAGGGATCTAAGAAGCAACAAACTGCTGAACTTTCAGTATCTGTCTTTAACTGCACATACGGTTTTTGATAATGATTCCTTTTTTCTTCCTGGTTGAAAGAAGTAGGATGAAAAAGTATTTTCTGGCAGAAAAACAGGCCTAAAAATTAGGACAGAAAGCAAAACCCACACAGATGTAGACCACTAAAATAAAGCTGAACTTCATAGATAACTGCTTATTTTAAGCCAGACTTAATAGCAATCAGAAAGTAATTTGTGGTTTCTAGTCAAACAGTGAAATATCTACTTTAAAATTTTACATAGATGTAGTGGTATTTATTTCCTTTGAATATTTTTAGAAAATTCTTACATTATTTTAAAACCATTTCTAAGGGTCTCATTTTTGATCTTAATTAAGCGTTCATTTTTTTCCTTCTTTTACTGTTCTTATGAATCTAAAAGTTTCTTTTCTTCCAACTACAACAGAAATGTGAAACATCCTTGGAAGCGCTCACTTAATACTACTTGAAAAAATACACTTTTTTAAAACCTTGACAAATAAAAGTATGCTATGCACATATAGTTTTTCCCTGCACATGGAGTCCAGTTTTTCACTCTGCCCATTAATTCCATTTTAAAGGAGTTTGAAACAGGACATTTTCTCTTTCTTGAGGAAATTACTGAGTACACACTGTACATGTATCTATCTTGTTTTACAATTCTGCTTTAATTACCATGTAATTTGTTATGATTTAGTGGTTAGTTATCTTCTTTCATTCAACCTTATCCTGTTAGACAAATGCTACGCTCCCTTTTTTATGGTACATATTTACACTCCCTTTTTTAAGGTACATATTCCTTACAGGAACATTGTGAAATTAGATATCAAGAAAATACCATCCACATGACCTCACTGTGATTTAAATGCATTTGATTTTCACAGACTGCGTGACAAGTGGCTGGGAAAGGCACACAGCCCTTTCAGGGTATTGTAGACCTAAAGATGCAGGTTTTAGATACTTTTTCAAAAGCAAAATAAGTTATAAGTTCATCTTGTCAAGATCAGATATGCCTGCAGCTGTGATAATGTTGGTGTCACTATTCATTTTGTAAACAGAAAACTGAGAAAGATGATCAAAATCCTGGTGTTGTAGAAGGCAGTGGTAGCCCCATTATTGGCTTCACAGGCAATCAATATTTTGTCCAGAGATGCTGGCTGCCTGTAAGACAGCCAGAAAAGAAACCAAGCTAAAATGGTACCTTTGTCTAGACAGTATCCTGTCTTTCAGAAGTCAGAAGAACATTATGAAAATTTTCAAATTTCTAAGAGTATCTCATTGTCTCAAAATTCTAAAATTCTTTGAGTTATGACTGTGAAGGAGGGACCATCAAGGCTTCTTGCACTAGAATCACTCTTGCCTAATTAATATTTTAGAAAGCTTAGAGAAAATTTTATTGCTTTTTGCTTTCATTGATTTCACATTGCAGCCTAAAACACACTGTTTAATTTCAAGGATGAGTCACATTCACTTGGATTTTCAACATACTGTGGTCAGCAGGATGCATATGTTTTTGTGAGTAGAAACACTTTAATTTATCCCCATCTGATACATATATATATATATATATATATATATACTAATTTCATTAATTAACCAGTTTTTATTGCCTTCACAAAATCTATTTATAAAAAGCTGAATTGGTTATCTAATAGGTTTATTAACTTAGAATGTCAGATTCTTTCTTCTATGTGAATAAAAATGTACTTTCTTTGTTCTTGTAGCTTTACATTAAACTAAACAGACAGTAGAGATGCTTACAGAAATCCAACTTACAGGCTAATCTTTAATTAGCCTCTCCCTGAAGCAGTCACAAACAAAGAGTCAAGGCTAAAGTCTCTGCTGGTGTGTAAATCTGGCATCAAACAAAAATGTATTGATCTTTAAATTAGCAGAGAGGCAGCATTCTAAATTTTGCTTTGTGTGTTAAGCTCTAAAATCTCTGATACAGCGAACACCTAGTGGTTTTAGGACACCATCCATGGAAGAAAGAAAGTGTGTCGAAAAGTAACTTACTTCAGGCTCCCTACTCTGTCTGAGCTCATGGTATCAGTGAAATTGTAGCAGAAATCTATGGCAAGAAATGCCTGACAGCATTCAGACAACAAGCAGTTATGATGATTCACTTACTCCCCTGGCTAAACTTCACTGATGCAGTTGTGACGGGCAGGGTAAGTGTTCTTGATATTGAAATCCCCTATCACAAAAATGGACAGTAAATTACTGCTTCTATTACTGGTGAGTGCAATAATATGTTTTATTGATGAGCAATATTGCAATTACAATTTTTTATGAAAGGTTAATCATGAGCAACATAAGCTACCACTTCACAGTCAGCTGACAGAGATGCAACTCTATGAATTTGATTTCTGAATTTTATTTTGAGAAAATAGAAAAACTGCTTTTCTAAAATTGCTCTCATATTTTCTTCTTTTGGTAGCCAAAAAGAGTGACTGTTGCTTAAAAAGATAAAAGTAAGAACTTGAAAATAGCGGTTTAATGTTTTATTGAGAGCTGTTTCTATATTTGATGGAGTTTTGTTCTGTATCCTACAAAATCTACCATAGTCCAAGCTAAGAAATACAGGTATCATTAAATGTATGCAACTAGATCAAGAAGCAGTGAACATACAGATTTTCACCCTGATTTTAGGAAAGAAGAAAAAAGTATAAGGCTGTAGAGTGCAGACTGAGACAAAATACAAACAAGCTGGTCTCCAAGGAAATCTAGCCAAAGAATAAGGATTGGAAATTGGAGATTAGTGAATACAGAGGTGAGAGAGCTTTTCCAAAAATCAGACCAGGTTATCAGTGACAGGAGCTGAGGAAATAGAGTGGAATAAAGTTGGTACAAAAACATGGTGTTATAGTGTTTGTCTTTTTTCCTTCCTTTCTTAAGGCAACAGCATTACATTGGTCCCTTTCTGGTTTTATTGACGGCTGCTGTGTGACACGTCTGACCAACAAAGCTGAAAGCATAGGGCTAAAAGGTAAAGGTCACTTGATATTGAGGATGATAACAGTAAGGTGGGAGGCAACTTCATTGACAAGAGCCAGCTGTTCCATGCAGAGCACATAATTACTTCTCCTGTTGATCCTTATGATTGCAATTTGAATAGCAGAATAGCATTCTGCCCCTGACTCTGAGGTATTGCATGAGCAGTGAAGTCACATAAGAGTGAAACACCACAAAAATTAATGGGGAAACTAGACTTTCTGTGTAAACATGTATCTTGAGACAAGTCCTCCATGCCCTGTCTCACCTATCATGGAATAAGGCTCCACAGGAGATGGGCAAGTGTGATGTTCTCACAAAATTTCAGCAAGACTATAGAAAGTGAATAACCACAGCAGTAAAAGAATCAAAGGAGACTGGTGGATGACCTTTGTTTAGAATAGAATAGAATAGAATAGAATAGAATAGAATAGAATAGAATAGAATAGAATAGAATAGAATAGAATAGAATAGAATAGAACTGAACCCCTTCAGCTGGGAGGGACCTACAACAATCATCTAGTCCAATTGCCTGACCTTGTTAATGGTATCTTCAATTCCTTCATCTAGATTGTTGATAAATACATTGAACAGAACTGGTCCTAGAACCAAGCTCTGAAGAATGCTGCTGTTGGCTGGTCACCAGCCAGGTGTAGTCCCATTCACTACAAACCTTTGAACATTGCCCTTCAGCCAGTTCTTCATCCAGTATCATGAACCTGCTCATTCCACAACTGAACAATTAGTTCAGAAGGATGTTGTGCATCAAAAGCCTTACTAAAATCCAGAAAGACTACATCCACCACCTTCCCTTCATCCATGAGGTGGGTGACCTTATCATAGAATATCTGATTTTAGTTAAATAGGATTTTACCTTTCTGAACATGAGGTGACTGTATCTGATGACTGCATTGTTCTTTACATGCCTTTCAATAGTATCCAGTATAACCTTTTCCCTAATTTTTCAGGAATTTTTCAGGAGGTTAGGCTCACAGGTCTGTAGTTCTTTGGGTTTTCCCTCATGCCCTTTTTGTGGATTACAAGAACTTTCGTAGCTCACAGTCAGCAAAGACCTCCCCAGACTGCCAAGACCTTTGGCACATGATCAAGAGATGTTATAAAATCATAGAATCTTTAAGGCTAGAAAGGACCTCCAAGATCGTTAAGTCCAACTATCACCAATCACCACGTCAATTAAACCATAGCATTAAGTGCCACATCCAGTCATCTTTTGAATATTTCCAGGGATCGTGACTCCACTACCTCCACAGGCATCCTGTTCCAATGCCTGACAACCCTTTCAGTGAGGAAATTCTTCCTGCTGTCCAACCTGAACTTTCCCTGGTGCAGTTTGAGGTCATGTCCTCTCTCCCGTCACTGGTTGCTTGGGAGAAGAGATAGGCCCCCACCTGGCTCCAGCCTCCTTACGGGTAGAGAGGCTTGTAGAGAATGTTCAGGTCTCCCTTGAGCGTCATTTGTTCCAGGCTAAACAACCTCAGCTTCTCCTCATAGGATTTATTCTCTGGACCCTTCACCATCCCCATCACCCTTCTCTGGACTTGCTCCAGCACCTCAATGTCCTTCTTGCAGTGAGGGCCCCAGAACTGGGCCCAGAACTTACAGCGTGACCTTACCAGTGCTGAGTACAGTGTCCCCATAACATCCTCTAGTTCCTTCAGTACTCTGGAATGAAAGTATTAGTTTGGGTTTTTTTAAGCTTTGTTAGCTAAGCTTATCAGCCATATGTATCTGCTGAAAGAATCAACTGGTTATTATCAGCTGAGTGTACGAATCCAGTGTATAACTGTTTGTCTCTGAGTTTGACAAAAGACGTCAAATATCTTCCTGTGAGCACATTACACAGACCAGTAATGAAAATCATGTTTCATGAGAGTCAACTGTGTATCACAACTGCTACTCATTTCTAAGTGTACTTCGTACTTGTACCCCAATTTAAATCTATTGCTATATCACTCTGCTAAATTAATATGCCACCTTATATGTATGTTTAAGAGCCAGTCTTATTTTTGTCCCATTCAGCTGAATCATTTTCTATTGATCTCCTGGACATGTCACAAGACCAAAGGCTACCCTCATAGAATGTACTAAATATGTACTTAGGAGACAGGAATTTCATTAGTAGTATAGAAATATATTCTGAACATATTCATATGTGATGTTTGTAAGTTCTCAGTAGAGTCCAATGGACTTTAAAACATATATTTATTCCTATTCTAGTTTGTCACAGAGTACAAATAATGCATTCTTTTAATTTAGAGTGGAATTCCTTTCCCCCCAAACATTTCTTATTGTTATCTCTAATAGCTGTCAAAAAGTTCAGGTTTTCTAGAGGTATTATAAAATGTTTTAATTTCAGGCTAAAAAAAAGTCTTTTATAATTTTGTTCTGGCATTCAAGGAATATCACAATATTAACATTTTTATACCTGTTAATTAGAATGGGTTAACAGGAATGTTACCATTTCTGAGTCTTATTGAAAAAATTAAAAAGTAATATAACGCGAAGAAATGCACAGTAGTATCTAATTTTGAACTTACTGCAATCTTGGGCAAGAAAAGAAGTCACTATAAAAGTATTTAAATGCTGTCTAATTCTGGTGTATCTCTGCAAGGATACCAAAATACATTAAATTCATGAAAGGTTGTTTCTGCAGAGGAGTGGACAAATCAAACAGGTATTTCTAGTGGCAGAAGACATCGTGTTCACCCATCTTCTTTAGGCTTTTTTCCATTTTGCATTTCTTCACATTCCTCCATGCAGATGAGTCAGATATGTGGAAGCCCTTGGTTCTTTGCCTACTGATAGAGGTGGCATTCCCCTTCCCTTCGTAGATGAAAGACTGGAGGCTATACATGCCAGTAGGATGAAGCAGGATAATTACCCAACAGAAACAAAAAGGTGGAGTTCTTTATTTAGGCAGGAGTTAAATGGTTTCTCACAGAGTTGATTTGGTTTGTTCTACATAGCCTGCCAGAGGCTTAAGACACCTTCACTGTCACTTCCCCAACAAAGGATAGTGTGAAGCTTGGCTGAGAAGGGGGAATGAAAACAGTAGAGTGCTGACTTTATTTCTGGTTACAGGAATATGGTGTGCTGACCCAGCCCCCAAAATAACAAAAAGGATTTTGTAAAATGAATAGCAACCTGGAAAGTACTTTCAAAGCTGATAGAACTTGACTGGTCTCCAAGATGTGAGAAAAATACGATGAAGGCAACTGTTTTTATTTTTCTTGTAATGATATGGGGAGACTGCAATGAAAAGCCAGTAGAGAAAAACTTGTAGCTGTAGTGCAGCTCCATGACCAGGATGAGTAGACATGCACAGAGATGGTTCCTGACTTGCTTGTCAGGCTGGTTGCTATGAATCCCATAAACCTAGTTCGTACAGAAGGGTGGAGGAGGTATAGATGCCAGCTGGTTATACTGAATGGCATATGCTATTTCTGCTTAAGCTGTTTGCTCAAGGGGTTTTAGGGCAGGCCATCTGCACAAAAAGAAAGATTGTTCATGGGAAGCATATGTATCTAGCATGTGTCACTCCTATACTGCCTAAACAACTGGCAGGACAAAGGTGACTGAGTGACTTCTGATAAAGAAAGAAAATAAAAACTGCATTAATTATTATCAGATTAAAGACCTAGAAAGAATAATTTACCTCACTAAAAACAAGTGTAGTACTATGGATTTCTATATTTTAAATGGAATGATGACTTATTTGTTTAGAACACAAAATTAAGTATTTTGCTTATAAACAGAAGTGTAGAGGGATAATATGATTTTAAATGAACTACAGTTTGTATCCTGTACAGATTCATGGTGTGTGGAAGATGTTGGGATTAAGCGCCTGAAACTAATGGCATAGTTCCTACTGTGAAAAAAGAAATGTATCTCTGAGTCAGTTGCAAATCCCCATCTTCAAGGAATAGGTTATTGCCATCCCTCTAAACATTGATGCTTGACAAATTAAGTGAGGAATAATCTGAGGACAATTTACATCAGGTGGACTTGAAAGCCATTTTCTTCCTGTGTATTGTTTGCTTGTTTACTTAGATGTTGTTTCTCCTGCCTGCCTCTTCTAACAGTTTCTTCCTATTTCCTTTCCCATGTCAGTTCCAGTGGCCATTGACCAATCTTGAACAGGACTGCAAGCCTACTCACCTAGCTTTGTCAAAACCCAAGTACTTTTCCTGCATGTCAGATAAATGCCATCTTAGGGTCCCAGACTCATGGAACAATTAAGATTTGAAAAGACCTCTGAGATCATCAGGTCCAACACTGCCAAATCCACTAAGTGCCATACTTTATTTTGAATGCTTCCAGGGATGGCAATGCCAACAATTCCCAAGATATCCTGTTCCAATGCCTGACCACCCTTTCAGTGAAGAATTTTTTTTCTAATATCCAGTCTGAAACTCTCCTGGTGCAGCTTGAGTCTGTGTCCTCTCCCCCTGTCACTGGTTGCCTGCGAGAAGAGACCAACCCTCATCTGACTCCTTTCAGGGAGTTTTAGAGAGTGATAAGGTCACCCCTGAACCTCCTTTTCTTCAGGCTAAACACCCCCAGTTGCTTCAGCTACTCTCCATATGACTTATTGTCTGGGCCCTCCACCTTCTCTGGACTCGCTCCAGCACCTCAATGTCTTTCTTGTTGTGAGAGGGCCAGGACTGGACACAGCACGCGGGGTGTGGCCTCACCAGTGCCAGGTGCAGAGGGACAACCACTGCCCTGGTCCTGCTGGCCATGCTGTTGCTGATACAGGCCAGGATGCCATTGGCCTTGACCACCTGGGCACAGCTGGCTCATGTTCAGGTGCTGTTCACTAGCACTCTCAGGTCCTTTTCCACTGCACCACTTTCCAGCCACTCTTTCCCCAGCTTGTAGCACTCCCTGGGGTTGTTGTGACCCAAGTGCAGGACCCTGCCTTGGTCTTGTTGCACCTTGTATCTTAGGCCTTGGCCCATTGATTCAGCCTGTCCAGACCCCTCTGCAGAGTCTCCCTACCCTCCAGGAGATCAACATTCTGACCAAACTTGGTCCTGTGCAAACTGACTGAGGGTGCACTCAATCTTCTCATCCAGATCATTGATAAAGCTATTAAACAGAACTAGCCCCATGGAAGGGCATCTTGGTACACGATCCTGTGTTGCTGTGAGCAGAAATGCAAATTCTCTTTGTTTCAAAATTACCATTTCACAGATCAGTTCTGCTCTTCTTTTCTTTTGACCTCTATTTTTTCCACTGTACTCAAAGCACTTCTTACTGTGCATATTGCTTTGTTTCTTTCCCTGACTGCTTATTTCTTCCTTTTTCCAGTCCAGGAGCAGACATTTGAAAAAGTGGCAAACTGTGGAAATCCTTTATGCTAAAGCTGAGAGGATTTTCTACATTCACTGTAGCAATTTTAAATACTAAATAATTGATTTCGAAAGTTACTAAAGGTAGAAGAAAGCAGCTTCTCAAATGTAGCACCTTCAAAAGAAATTGTATTCACAAAGGTCATCAGTAATTCTGCTATCATTAACTCACACTGATCACCGTATTGCTGCTATACTATCACAGTAAAAAGGTAAAAAAAGACCACATTTAGCAACCCCAAAAAAGAAAAACAAAAAAGTTTGGGTTTCAAACCACAATTACTAAAATTATGGATTCCATTTTCATAAGGATTGTCCAAATTATGGACACTACTTTAAAATTGTGGCAATTTTTGAGCTAGAAAACAAGAAAAACTTTTTTGTTGTTTAACTATTTATCTCAACATTTTATGAAAATTAAAAATATTTAATCTGTAAAAATATTTTCATTAAAAATTCTTGAAATTTTACAAGTTTTCCAAAGCTATTTAAAAATTTTCTTCCAGAGTTATTAGAGACATTATTGTGCTGACAGTTACGACAGCATGTTCAGACAGGTTTTTGTGTGTGTTTTTAGCAAAAATCCTAATTCTAAACAGCAAAATAGATCCATTCCCAAGAGTTATCCAAAGTCACTGTGACCTTATTTATGTTTCTTAAAAACTACGATTTTCACTTCCTTAATTACAAGAATAACTTCTTTTAAAAATCAGGTCCTTAGATAATGGGGAACTACATATGGTTAAAATATTTATTTGTCACTAATGTAGTTCAGGAGTGGTATGTACTTGTACAGGGAAGCTGAGTATGATCATATTAAATGAATATATTTTTCACTTGATTATTCTTCTGTGTTTGTTATATAAATTGGAAAAAGGAAAATAATTTTCTCTGTTGGAGCATAAAACAAATTAGACATAATTGCACATAAAAAGCAAACCATAATCACACTCTTGAAAACGAATGCATTTTACAGGATATGTAGTCATTAAGGCAGTCACAACATTTTAAACCTACTCAGTTCAACACACCTGCAATCTATTCACTTTCTGATGGCATCATTTTGTGACGCTGGCACTGATAATTAAATAAATTGTAGGTGGAAATCCTAAACTCATCTTGCATGGCAATGTGCCAGATTTTTCTTCCTTTGTCTTCAGTATTTCACAGAACATTTTTTTGTTCACTTTATAGTCTTTTGATGGCATTTCCTTTAGAGATTGGCAGCATTTTTATCTTTTGTTCTGAACACAATATTAGCAGATGAATTTAGGAATAGTCCATGAATGGGATAGACATCATACTGTAGTTTAGTATGACCAAAGGGACCAGGTGTCACAGGTGAAAATGACCAATATAAGCTGCTATTGTTGAATGCCAAGGAAAACATTGCTTCATGTCATTTGTCCAGAAATACTCATTTTGTTAGATCAATTCACAGCAAAATAATGGAAAGCCTTTCCCTGACAATCTCTTACAGACTTCCAGCTTCATTTAAACAGTTTAAGAGCAAAAATCTTTTTCCTTTCCCCCATTCCCTATACTAAAGAGCACACTTTCACATCACCTCTAGACATATCAGGATAGCTCTTAACCACCATAAATGACATCTCGTTCAGCTGACAGTCTGGGAGCAAAGAAGAGATTTCCATTATTGATCATTCTGCAAAAATCAAAGATAAAGATTTGTTTCTGAAAGGCCATGGTCACCTTTATGCCCTGGAGCTCACAGATTCATTTTCACTTCTAAAGCCCATGCCCAAGTGATTTGCGAAATAAGAAGTATTAGTAAATGTGCCTCCAAGAGTGAAAATTGAGCACCACTGGAGTCTTTCCACTTAAGTCGAGTTAGATTCCACTTAAGGAGAGTCAGACTGCACTCCAGCTGAACAGATTTAAAGTTTTAGAGTAAAACCCTTACATTTTGGACACTTTGCAGAGCATGGTTGTGCTTATGGTTTTGGTGTTTGAAAATCATAGTGTTTTTTAAGAGCTTTAACATCACTTCAGTGAAATCTGTATTTACCTCTTGGGACATTAGTCTCTACACACAGTACTCCCAGTGATTGAATAATTCCTCTAACAAAAGGTTTACCTAAATTCAGGAAGGGTGAAGGAGCACCACTAGATAGAAAGGTGGCTAGTCTCTAATGGGATATGTATGAAGTTACAGTTGTACACTAAAATGAAAAAGAAATGTAAAAACTAAAAGAAAAAAAAAAACAAAGGAAAGGAAAGGAAAGGAAAGGAAAGGAAAGGAAAGGAAAATGGAAGGAAAGGAAAAGAAAGGAAAATGGAAGGGGAAAAAAAGGAAGAAAAAGAGTAAGTCACTCTGGAGCATAAATAGCACATGATCTGTGCCTAGTAAAGAACAGGGAAATCTAAATTGAAGTCAAAATCCTCGTCAAACACTCTAGTCTCAGCACATGGGGAGTAGCATACAAACAAAGAGGGGCTTCAAAATCCTTCTGATGTTATGGTTAACAGGTATTTTTCATGTTATTTAGTTTAAAGGTGACCACCTCCAGATAAAGAGATGTTACAGAACCTCTGCTGGTGGTGCAGATGGCTCAGACTCTCTATATGAGATTCTGGTAATCTCCTTATCTGATAAGAGATACAGAGAAAATCCTTCAAGACTGAATAAAAAGGAATTTCAGAAATATGGAGATAAAGTGTTTTCTATCTTTCTCTATCTCAGCTCAGGGAAACATTATTTGATAAAGAAGGGGTTTTTTCTGAAAAAGGAGATGGAACTGCCCTTTATTTATTTCCTCATAAGTTTACCGTGAAATGTCAGGACAAAATCAGCCTTTTTCAGTTGGTAAAACTCACAGGTCATCTTGAGGAGAAGATTAAAAATGACAATGTAGAACTCACTGACAACTTTGACTCAAGCATCAGTAATGATTGACTGTGAAATTTTTACTTGTCTGGTGTTACTGAATCATCAAAGTTTGGGGTTTTTTTAAAAATAATTTCTGTGAGTGATGGGTGCTCAAAGAATGAAATTCAAGACAAGTAATCTGTAGACTACACATTGCCAAAGTATTTCCAGAGTTTTTCAGTGTGCTAGCCATTTTGAATAATCTACTATGAACATTTTCATTCTGATCTCTCTCACAAAAACAGAGAGCAGAGACAGGTTACAAAAGGGCTAAACAGCAGGGCTGGAACCATGTGTTGTGTAACTGGCATTATTTCTCGTTGCACATGGCACACACCCATAGTGGCGTGTGCCTAAAATCCAGCTCACAAAGCCTGGAGGTTGGCTCAGCTAGCAGGACCTTGGTGGGACTCTGCGCAGCACCACCAGGCCATGTGGATGGTCCAAAAAACTGGGCAGTTGTGGGAAGAGGTAAGATAGGATTGAGCTGCAGGCTGTGAAGCGCCTGCAGCGTGCCGTGGCTGCACAGAGGAGTTTGTCTTCGCCTGAAATCCTGCACCGCAGCCACCCCTACCCAGGAACCTGCCGGAGGAGTGGACAGCACATGCTCACCCTGTATAAGGACACTAAGAAGTGTGGCAACGTGTGATAGGTCGTTTTGTATAATACTTGTTTTGTAAAAGAGTATAAAAAGGGTTGCCATTTTGTAAAAAATGTTCCAGTTTTTCTTCCAGGCTGGGACTGTGCCTCAGTTGTCACAGACAGGGTGTGACCTTGGGACCTGCTTAAGTTCTAGTACTTTGCACCATTGAAGTCAGTGGAAATTTGATCACTAATATCAATGCAGTCAGATATCAATATCAATATCAGGCCTCAACCTTTAAGTTCTAGTGGCAGAAAAATGTCTTGCAAGTGCAGCTGTTGCTCATTCTTGAAGATATTCTGTAAGCAATATCTTCTGAATAATTTGTCAGAAGGAACAAGACTGATAAACCTGGAAGTGAGTTTGTCATTGCTAAAAAGAGATTATTTCCACTGATATATTCTCTCATTAAGAATTATTCATCTATTTTTGATAAATCAGCACTTGTAATTTTCTATGGTTATTTGGCCACAAATTTTTATTTTACTTCCTTTCCCTATTTTGTACCTTGATCAGCCTAAAATGTCTTCAATGGTTGTGTTTGTTCAACAATTTTAATCAACCATTGCAGGCAGTGTTTAGGCTACCACTTAATTTTCTGCAAAGATAGTTCAGCTATAGCCCAGTCCCCCCACTGTACTTAATACAGCAGGGACAAAGGAATGTTTTACAATGGGTTTTCTACTTAATTTCCTGTCATCTTTTCTGCTCTCTATTGATTCTCCTTTTAAGCCTGACAAAGGAGATATTCAAATGTTCCAACAGCAACTCCCATTCCTGTGCCCAAGCACATCTCACCTGTACCATTGAATCATACGTGTAAACCTAGGTTTCCCAGTGCAGCAGCCAAACCCCAAAACAACTACTTTACTTTCAGAAGTGACTTTTAAAGTGATTTTCAGTTAGAGATGTATTAACTTTGAAATCCTTATACAGCTTGAAATATTAAGTTTTCTTTATAGCTAAGCATGTTTCCTTTGCTATTAGCTTAGTTCCTTTATGATGAGTGTTGCAATAGCATAACTAAGTAACATTTCTTGGAAAAAAACTTTCCATAAACTCAGAGAGAGATGGCCCTAAGCAGGGCCATGAGCAGAAGGATGCAGGATCAGCAGAATCCAGACCACACTTCAAAATCAGTCCTAAAATCTTGCTGAATTTGACTAGAAAAGTATTGTGAGACTGCTTTCCCAAATCCGATGGTGAAAATTCAGGATAAAGCAGTGATGCTTGTAACACAGAAAGAAAGGTTAAAAAAATCTACCCAGCTGGCAACTGACAATGCTAGATAGAGGAAAACAAGTTTAGATTTCAGAATATACTTGCCTCTAGACAAAGGAAGATAAACACGCACAGTTTCTGCATCATAAGGATGCTAAAGAAGTTGTTCCAACTCAAGTCTAGACAGTCTAGGAAAGTCAACACAGTAAAGTTTTGTGCTCTCCTTTATCAAAGCCTATCGTTATTATTGGCCTGAGCTCCAATGAAACATCTTTCATTTCCAAAATGAAGAAGGGGGTAACCATATGACCACGTTTCTATTGACCTGATGGAGGACACTATTTAGGCTTCACACTTTATGTTAGCTGCAGAAATATAGGCAACACTTGATCCATTACAAACATCTCCAGAACAAAGCCACATTTTAACAAATATCCGAAGGCAGCTTATTACAGTATTTACACTTTGTATAGTCTGCACAACAGTATTTTTCCTCCTGCACCCGAGGTACTAATGCCTTTGTGACTAAATCACAGTCTAACCATTCAAAATTGTGCCAGTTTATCATGTGCTAGCACACATCTACAGAGTCTCATGATTTCAGTATACCGGTAAAATTTCCATTTGCAGACAAACATCAGAAAAATGACCAGAGCATTGTCTCTAAGCCTGCAAGACAGCTGAAAAAAGTCTATAAAATGAACTCAGTTATTCTCTATGTCATATGAAGAAGAAAAGCACAGCTTTGTTGAAGAGGGATGACAGCTCCTTCAGAAAGCGTTGGTGCTCAGTCTTGGTTCAGCACCAGGAGCCAGCCCACAATGAGAAGAGTCAGCCATTGGAAAAATCTCTCCAGGAAACTGGTGGATTTCTCAATCCTGTGAGCAGAGACATGGTCCTAGAGAGCCCCCATACAGGATGTACGTGTCTGCACACACCTTTAGAAAAGGACACTTTAGGAAAAGGCATAACACAGGCTTATTTTTGAGCAGAGCTCTGGCTTTACATACTACAGCAGGTCAGATCAGAACTCCCAGATTCACTGAAAGAGAAAAAAAACTCATTCTGCTTTATAATAAAATAGGTAATAATATATATAATATAATAAAAATATAATAAAAGGCAGCTTCATTACTACCATCAGTGGAGTTATATTTCTCACAGAATTTTATCACATCTCTTGCCAAAGAAGTATGCATTCACAGTCAGAGCTCTTTTTCCAGCACTTCTTATAATTTCCCTCTGTCTTTTGCAAACATAGGTAAACAATGGACTTACTAGGGGCAGCTCACACAGAAACACCTGGAGCAAAAATTCCTAGAATATTTATACTGTTTGCAAAAGACAGTTCAAATGTTCCCCCCAAACGGAACCCATTTTACAGGTATCTCATCCTTTCAACAGCTGGATTGAAAGGAAGTGCGTAAGAAAACACAACACTGGTGAGAAGTCCAAGTGCAATTTTTGTGATGTCTCACTTCAGATATGCAGCTGCCCATACCTGCAGCCTGGCTCCGCGCAGATTAACCTTTAGCCAAATTGCTTCAGTATTTCTGATATGACTCTGCTGCTAGAAAAGCACCCACAATCACAGTAGCGCTGTTGGACAATGTTCAGAAAACAGCCAGACTCCCATTCTGCACACGTATTGCTAGATTAGATGGAAAGATACACTCAGGATATGATATACTGAGCTCTGACATCTCTGATTTTTCTTACAGCCGGAGCAAGCACACATAAAACTTAACATTATAATAGACAATTAAATAGGATCACTGTCATTTAAAGTAATAGAAGCCTAGTTTATTTGGGTTTTTTAACAGACCCTTAGGAGAAACTGATAAATTAACTTCTACAAAGTTATTTGCTAAAATATAAACACATGAAAATGGCAGGATATTCTTTATCTGAACAGCTATGCAAGATGGGAAAAATCTCATGCAATATCAGGGTTTGGGTTTTTTGTGTTATTCCATAATCCCCGCAACACATAAAAAGTTTTTGGCTAAATTACGTATAGATAGATAGATACATAGATACATAGATACATAGATAGATAGATACACACATCCATACATATATCTATATATATATATATATATATATATATACACACACCGAGAAAAGAATAAGAAGAATGGTCTGCTTCTAGTTTTCAAAAATGTACATTGCCTTCTGAGTTATAGATGCATGCATATTTTGCTTGGTTTATTGTATTACTTTGACATCACTGTCTTATAAAATCTCTTCATAGGAGTCAGTTTACCTCTGTATTATTTTATTGCTTGTATTTCAGGAAGAGAGAAAAAAAAACAAAGACAGAAATTTGTGAGTGTGGTTTTTGGTTGGTTTTACTATGAACAGTTCATGTTATTTTGAAGGAGTCTGAAGTGAAAACCAGCTTACTTTTCTGAATTATGAACCTTCACATTCTGTAACTGAATTCAACTTTTGTCTCACTTGGAGCACATAGTGCCAGCCTTTTTCTACAAGGAGAGGTTGGGAAGTAGGGATCCTTATTAGGAATCATCGAACCTTTGCAGTGAAGGTGAAGTCATTTTCTGTTGGAATCATTAATCTGGCTCTGGGATTCTCCTCTATAGCTTCTATCTTGCTGAGCAGTTTGACTTTGCAGAAGCTGTCCAATTGAGGAAGGGTGGCTGGATTTTTTTCCCTGTTTGCATTACAAGTCTAGTGCCATGATATATCATAAGAACAGAGGGGTTAAGAAATATTTAGTGCTGCCCTTTAACTCTCTAGTTCCTTCAAAACCAGAAATATGTCAACATTTTTATTGCCTTGGCATGTTCCCTTCAGTTCTTAGACATATTTGTTATGAATGGATATTATGGGTTTAAAATAAGTTTCTACCTCTGCTTAGGCCTATAGCAATAGATAGTAACTTACTGAGGCGGCCTGCACCCCAGAACCCACTTCCATTCGCAAGTTCTTTTAATAATGGCTGATTCGGTGTATTATAGAATAAATCATTTATTCAAGAGACACCAATTGAACAGACAAGAGACTTAAAACAGAATATTACTACACAGGAAAAAAACCTATTAATAGTATAACTTATACAGTGCACGTTTACAAATACAGCTAGCGGNTCTCCAGAGAAGTTACCACAAGGTTCGCGAATTCCTTGGGGAGAAATTATCTCCACACATTCGTAGAATGTGCAAGAGAAACTTCTGACTTTGTGGCAGATAGGTGATATTTTTATAGAACAAAAGACATGCCTTCTGTCACATACACATTTTTTTATCTCTTTTCCCATCTGTCCTCCAGATTCCTGGCATGGGGTCTAGTCAAGACTCCTGGTGCCAGGGTGTGACCCCCTGGTGATTTGTTATGCCAGAGGTTATCTTATCTATGCACCTCAGTGGGAGGAAGGAGGGGGGTCGTCCTGCCACAATATACTTCATGGATATTTTCTAAATCACCTGTTCTGATTTCTCACAAAATTTCAAAGCTGAATGATTTAGGGGATTTGAGGATGGGGTTTTTTATTTGGTTTTTTTTTTTCCTGTGCTGCTGCAAGTTATATTCAATTGATGTAAAAATCAAACATTCCTCTACAGATATCTCATTAAGCTCATTCTAAAATCTACATAGTGTGGCAGCTTCCATATGGAGAAAAAATATTCCCCGGTTATGCCACTTTGCTATAGTTACTGTGTAATAATAGATTCTGTACATATCATAAGCATAAAAGTCTTTGTGCATCAGCTAAATCATTTTATGTCAATGATATAATGTGAGTATAGCATTGTTGCATCTGTTCAGGACAAAAATGTACATGCACTCAGCATTTTCACATTTATTTGTGTCTATGCAACAACCTCCTTCAATTAAGTGCAATACTCAAAGGAACAGCAGAATATAAAGGTAATAGATAGTGAAACATTCAAAATGCAAAGCTAGCACATGCATCATGTGATATCTACATTCAGGCTTACAAAGGAGATTTTTAAATCTGAATTTTCCATATACAAATTAAGAATACCACAACTTTTATGTTCGGTGCTGATGTCAGAATTTAGCCAGCACTCACTCTGGTGAGATTCAGGAAGGGTTGTATTCAAAGGAACTTTTTTCCACAAGACACTGATAGACTTTTAAATGTATTAAAAAGAAAGATAAAAAATTCTTTAATGTTAAGAACAGTATTTGAGATCAACATGACTTGCACATATCTTTAGAAACATCTAATCAACTTAAACCCTAAACACAAACCTTGGAAACACAAAAATGGGGCATGCTAAAACATGGAAATTTAACGATATTTTGACTGCACATATCTTAACCCCAAAACTCAGAGTCTTTCTCATACAAAAGAAGACAGATTAGTCCTTGGGAACACAAATTTGTAAATAAAGAATTAACAGAACAAATAAAAATTCGGGCAGTAACAACTAATGAACCTTTCCTAGTACATTAATTAATTTTTTTTAAAATAAATCTTAGATTACATGTTGCAGCAAAAATATTGTGCCATGGGGCCTGGACATGGTCAATTCTCAGGGGAAGCTTGTCCCCTTCACCAGTGACTCAGTCCTGGCGTGCAGCTGACAGCTCTGGAAGAAGATGTGCTTGTATTTGGCCTGCAATAGTGCAAGCATAGAAGGAAAGCCAATTGCTTTTAAGTAATACATGTACTCTCTGTAACTGTTTTCTCTTTCATGACTGATGACAGTCTGGTAGGATAGGGTTTTCTCTTTCCTTGGTATGGCATGGCTGTTAGGAGGAAAAAAACCTTTCTGTATGGTACTAGAACCAGTTGTACTTGACCTTCCATGTCTTAAACCAGAAAAAAAATCAAGAATTATGCAAGGTATTTGGGTAATTCTTTGTCTAATATAGTAATAGGGACAAACTGATGTGGGTGATACACAGGAACATCTCCTGCTGGATTCTGGGAATGTGGAGGCGATTGTGCATCCCAGGTTCCAGCCCCGCCAACCAGGATGGTTGAGGGGATGGAGCGTGGGATGTACAAGGAGAACCAGAAGGAAATGGGCTGGTTCAGCTTGGGGAAGAAAGGGGGAAAGGGAGATGTTTTCAGTGTTTCTAAAAAGGAGATGGCAGTTACAAAGAAGATGGGGGTGCCTGAAGACAAAACAAAATGCACTAGACATAAAATGAAAGACAGTAAATTACATTACCTGTAAAGAAAAATATTTTTAGAGTGAGGATGGATCAGGAAGAAGAGGCAGGATATGGGGGAAAGAATGTTTTAAATATTCTTCTCTGCTCTCTCAAAGTAGAGCAGCAAGATGGACTTCTGCCCATTGCTTTCCACAAAGAGTTTCTGGTTCACCAGTGATATTAGTGGTGAGTTCAGGTTGGAATATTTTATGTATTTGTTTAGGGACTTCTACCATCTCTTGCTCTCATTATTTTCTAAGTTAAATGAATAAATTACATTCTCCTAAAGTAGTCTTGAGTTTCTTCCAGATTTTCTTAATCCATGCAGCTCTTGCACTTTGTGTCCTTTTGAGCAGAACTTGTATTATGCTTACTACTACTAGGAAGAGTTCACTTTCTATCAGCTCTTAACTGAGCAGTCTAAATGTTCCATTTCATCAGTTTTGGTGTTCATCAGATCTCTTTCTGAGGTATTTCAGTTCACTAATGTGGTAGTTAATGGTTATTAATTTTTTTTGGCCACTCATACATGTTATTATGCTCACAGAGGGACTGGCAGACTCCAATAGGTGAGTTATTATGTCTACTTCACATATCTTTCATGCATACATATTTAAAAACAAAAGACAGGCTCGGTGAATTCTGGCCATAATTACTTGTGGTGTCATCCTTTCTGCGACCACCTGCACACTTGCTGTTTCCACTCACATTTTGGTTTAATGCAGACACTTTGGCTTGCTTGTTTTCACTGTCCTGCTGAGTCTGTTACAAGGCCTTTAGTGTTCATTGCTGTTCAGCATCAACAAGACAGTCAAAAAACATGAACTGCTTGGAGTGAGATGGAGGCTGACAGCGGCAGAGCTTGGCAGTGCTCTTTGGGCCTGGGTAAATATTTCTCACCTCCTGGTGATCCTTTCATGGCTTGGAAAAGCCACCATTGCAGCACCATTGTGTCAATCTTTTTGCACCCAGTTGCCCTATGTACAGATAAGTTGCTGGTAATAGAAGGAAAGGAGCAAGATGAAGACCAGTGGCTAAAAATTTTGAGTAGATAGGACATGCCTAATTTGAGTCTGATGATGAAAGATTGACAGACTCACGGATTTAAGGCTTTCTTTCTCCTGAAACCCTCCTTTCAACTGGTATATATAGTCATCTTGTTTGGTAGAAAACTCTATGTGAAACACAATGGTTGACTTTCTTAGAGTGACTTCAAAATTTAAAATTCATAATACCATCCTAGAATTCTGGGATCACAGCATATCTTGACAAAATAGGTTCTACTGAAGTAAGGGAATTTTAAAAACCCATTTTCCAATAGTAAAATAAAACTAGTGCAATTTTCATCTACCGTTTCTTACTACAAATTCAAGCTGTTCAGGTTTCCCAGAGTATGACCAGTTTATTCTACATGTTTACATGTATGTGAGCATGGCTATTCCAAATTTATACTGTAGAGAATAACACCCTGCAGGCATCCGAAGATCAGCTTCCTATCAGCAAGCCCAGCATGGAAACATTTCTGCAGCAGTAAGGAAATTTCATGGTTGGAATTGAAATATAGACAAAAGAGAGGGCACACATAGCAGAAGCAACTCAAGGTTGTGGTTTCATGGTTATTAACAGAACAATCAGCAATGCAATATTAATCCGGGTCAGGTAAGAACACAAGATTGCCTTTTTGACAAATATGTTAGAAGATGCAGTATGGATTTCTTTTGGATGCAGAAGGACATATGAAAGCTATCTGGCAAAAAGCCTGAGGGAATACAACAAACTAGATTTTTGTTGCTCTTGTTGTTTTTCTTTGGATTCTGGGGCTTTCTCTTTACTTGAGAGGGGTTAAGGAAGTTGAAGAAAAGACAAGGAGGTGAAATTAATCTGTATCAATTTGCAGTGTATCGTCCTTTTTATGTTGTGCATTTTGTGTGATTTTGGCATCTGAAAGCTGGATTTGCTGAAAGATCAACCCATGACTTCAGAGCACAAATACCACCTGGTGAAAAAGGCACTGTACCTTTTGGTTATTAAAGAATGTCCCTTAGGCCACTTCACAGACCCTCACGCAGAGGGAACTACAATATGAGCATCATAAAACTACCTGGCTCTGTATCGCTGGAATAGACATTGGTTTTATCATTATTTAATTTTTAAAACCTACTGTGCTGTTGCCACCTCCAATGGCCTGATTCTGCACCCTGTGAGCAAGTGGCAAAATCTCATTCACTGCAGGTGGAAATAACTCTGATTTCCTGATTTGTGACAGCACAGAAACCTCTTTCTCGTGAGAAAGAATCTATTTGTTTATATAAACTAAGATAAAGGTAGTGAAACTCTCATGAATCAAGGTGGCCAATTAGCTGCAGGGGGCGTGCAGTCACAAGCCAATCAAGTGGGAGTCCATTTTGTATATAAAAGCTGAATTTAATAAATAAAAAAGTCTTTTATGGACTTGACCCCTCGCCTTCCCGTGTTTTGACATCCGCTCGCTGCGACATCTGGTGACCACCGACGTGTACTACACGCGCCGCCGAGGTACTGGTTCGCGAGAGCCCCCCACACACCCCCCCCCGCCGCTCCTCGGGGGAGT
>VZTJ01001360.1:0-15943 GCA_013397795.1 Orthonyx spaldingii
AAGCCTCATAGGCTCAGTGGGTGATCAGGGCATGTGTAGTAAAATCACAGTCCCATCTCTGAGTGGATTTCAGCTAGAGGTTACAAACATTTGCATAAACTGTAACTTTCCTACAGCACAAAGCGCTGCTGATGACATCATCGGGTCATTTGCTGACTTGATGTTTACATGTAAAGTTATGTAAATGTCTAGAACTTGCAGACACAGAAGAGGACTTGTTTTGAGTGTCTAAATCTCTACCAGTACTAAGTGGAGCATGCTGATTTCAGCTGAGTTTGTCCAAAGGTGATGTTGATTATCCATTTGCTTTTCTTCTCTGGACACCCAAAAAGAAGAACCAGTTTATTTCCCGTTGGGGTCTCATCCCTGAATTTTCAAAACTCTGGTACTCACTCCTACCAGGCTTCAGCCTCGCCAGTCATGAGATTCACTTAGTGAACTACCAATTTTTCATCATCTCGGATTAGCATCAGAACAAATTGCATTAGTCCTCCAAGGATTCTAGACAGAATTCATGTTGGGCCATATGCATCAGTATTGGTGGTAAAACAGAGTAGCCAGAAAGGTAAAAGTACAAAATTAGATGCCTAAAAAGACAAAGTAAGTAATATATCTTGCAAACAGAAGTTTCTTCTTACTGCAGAAGTGACATAGTTCTGCCTAAAGACTTTTTCTCAAAACAGATTTTTCTATTTCATTTAATAACAGGTATTACATACATAGGCAATATTTTTTGTGGATATGTTCATGCATAGTATATATTTCAAAGTCTAAAATAATGTCTCTCATATCTTGCTCTAGAAGTGATTCAGAAACAGTAGATTTATTTGATCAAATTACGCTAAATTATTATGTTCATTTTGGTGAAAATATTTCATGCTTATTTTGGGGAAATATTATCATATAATTTCATGGATGTATTTAGTTCATACATAGAAGATATTTTTAAAAAATAAATTTTGAAGTTGTTTGTTTTGCTTGTAAGCAGTTCCCACTAAATCCGATCCAACCCAAATCTACTCTTTCCCAAGAAATTTTTTGGATAACGGTATATATTTTGAATCTGGAGATTATGCTTAAGATTTGATTGCTGGAGTTGATATATTGCTGTTAACGCAATTTGACATTTTAAGCTATTTTTTAAGCTGTTAAATATTGAAATATTGGATTCAACTATATATAACATAACAAATAGTATCACATGGACTTACAGAAAATTTATGGATGAATTTCATTAAATATAATAGGAGAAAAATCTGTATTTTTAACATGGTCTCTAAACAGATTTGAGCTAGCTTTTAATGTAGTCAAGTTGAGAACGATAACTGCAAAAAAAAGATTATTTTTCCTCTCTCTTAATAAATCTTGCTCTACTGATGCCCGTGCGTGACATCCTATTTTTAGCTGTCAGGAAAGTAGTGAAGCATATGCAGCAGAGTGGAATGCCCTGTTCCCATGCCTGACTCTCCATATATAGCTACTGCACTGCACTGTTCTTCCCTGGCACCCACTTTGAGGGCTTAACTTGAATTTTCTTGTCAGAATTGCCTCATCAGAGAGCTGTCCTCATAATAAACACTCAGGCAGCTGCTTCTTCATGGCACCCACCGTCCCAGGAGGACCCATAAGGGCTGAGCATTAACTAAACCCAGTACCAGTGAAAAGATGTGCAAAAATCATGTGCAATGAATCTTCAGCCATCTTTCCTCTTCCCCCCTGCCCCCTGCTTCATCTTGGTGTTGGTACTAGTATGTCTAATTTTCTTTTCTTCTCTTGTTATTTTTGGAACCAAGTTTCAGACTTGAGAGACTGCCGTACACAGGAGATGTGTTTTGGCTCTTCTGTCAGTTGTGTTCTGTGGATGATTATATCAAATCCAGGGGCTGCCAGATGACTAATCAACCTATTACAGAATAACAAGGCTCACTGGAGAATCAACAATGTCTTTATAGTCTCCCCTCAATGAATTGTCTGGAATTTTCTTAGCTTACAGGACAGATCAGTTTAAAATTTTCCAGTGTTACTTGAATATGACTTTTGAGAGAGTTTTAAAATCAACCCACAATAAAAACAGCCTCCCTCAACCTCTAGCATTCAAGTCTTTTAGTCTTACTTCAGAGTTAAATGCCATAATTTAAATAACATTTTGCCCTGCATTGTGTGGTATTTTATGCTTCTCTGTATTAGTAGAACTGGGAGCACTAGTAAAGAAAGACTTTGAAGAATATGCAGAGATGGAAGTATGGTTCAGATGGTGAGAACTGTGCTACTTAGAGCACCACAGTAGTACAGTCTGAGACCTGTAGAAGTCTACATTTCTCTCTCCTGAGCAGGGCCAAAACTTATGTAAAACTCTGTATGCTGATGCAAAAGGAGGACTATGATGCAGAAGTCACATGTTGAGACCAACGGTTCAGTTGGCTACTCCCAGTGAGTGTTATTGCAGCTACACCCTTACCTTAATCCAGCCCAAAACTGGATGATGTACTTTGTAGTTTTTTTCCATGCTGACTTCAGACTGGCTTCATCACACCTAACTTCAGAAGTTAAAAATTAACTGCCTAAATCCAACCCCGTTGTGCAGGTCTCCCTGTGTAGATAATGAAGGGAAACAAGACATTACAGGTTTCGATTCCTGATTCAGTCACAGGCACAAGGTTCACTGCCCTGAATAGTCTCATTTTCAGAAGCACCTGGTTTTCCAGGATTTCTGTGCTGCAGTGGGGCAGATGAGTGCAGCTGGTTAGGCATGATTAACCTTGCTTATCATGCTGTTCGAAGTGCCCTGCTGTGCATGAGCCAATCTTCCCCTGGTACCAGGGCTGGGACTACTGTTTCTATTGACAATTTATGCTCCCTACATGCTTTGTCTGCAAAAAGGGAGGTTATGCAAAGCAAAGAAGTATGCAAAGACCCTTGGATTTTAGGAACATACAAAAGGTAAAGGCTGACATATTCACTCACAAATCCAGAATATAGCTGCATGGTTTTAGCTGCACTTGTTTTTGTATTTGGATCAGTTCCAGTCATCATCTTGGCGAGGAACTGTGTCTGATTTAGATATATTTGTTGAGCCTCTGGAGTGTAAAATAAATATTTTAAATAATATTTATCTCTGCTTTACAGCTCTATGACCAGAATGATACCCACAAAATACTACTTTCTGAAAACATAGCTTAGCAGCAATTAAACACTTTCAACAGCTGCACTAATGACCTATTTTGAATAAAGTTCGTATTTCACACAGCAAATCTAAATCTCTAGCTATGCCAAATTCAAGTCACTTTGCATGCACAATTTTTCTCTGCCTTTTTTTTTTTTTTTTTTAATCTCAGAAGGCTGTGGGAGAAAAGAAATGCATTTTGAAGTTTTCTTGTTAATAACTTCTCATCTGTAGGGTCCTGGCTGCTAGCAATTTCTTTCTGATCACTTAGTGTATTTACATAATATCAATAATAACATGAGATTAGGTGGAAAACAATTGTTGCTGAGTGACTGTGCAAATTGAATTGTTTCTACTAGAAGAGTATGAATAGTGTATTTGGTGCGTTGTTAAATTGGATTGCTGAGATAGGGGAGACATTAGCAGGGATCTGCATGTGAAACTACGCCAGAATCTCCATTTGCAAAGGTCTTTAACTCATGCTGAGCACAAACCTGACTGTGCTTTCCATGTGAATGTTAGAAAAGCTCCAGACATTACTGCATTATGGTAATATTACTAACTTAAATCCTAAAAAAATATTTAAGCATGCTCATCAAACCTAATCAAGCCATACAATGTAGCAGACCTCAAACTCTGGACTTCAATCATGGAGATATGTTTCACATCAGAACCACGCTCTGACAGTAGAACCCACAGAGCTGCTGATTGCCACTTAGAGTTTGTTTATCCTTTTTCAACCTAAAGTTGCGCTGTTGTGGCAGTACTTTGTCATGTTTTTCATTTAATTGGTGTTAGTGAACATAAAATTGAATCAGTGGTTTGTTCTTTTAGCTCAATTACTAGATCCAAATAGTCTTTTTACCACAAAAGAGAATGCTAATACCAAAATGCTACGCAGCAGGGGTTTGAGGCATTCTAGGAAGAACAGCTAATTATCACTTTCTGGGTATTATCTGAAACAATGCCCTATGTATTAAAAGCTGCCTGGATTCTGTTTGTTTAGTTGGTTTTGGCTTCAGTTTCAATAACCAAGAGCCCAATTCTCATTTAATGCTACTATTCACTTTCAGGGGGGTTTCTTTGCAGAGTAATGAAGCTGTGATTTATAGTTAATGAGAGTCAGACTCACCATAGCACGTGCCTTGTATTCATCCTACTTTAAAACACTTGATTAGAGAAGACACTTTCCCTTTCAGCTGGTGTCTTGGGTAGGTAACTGCTGGGTTCCTCAGCTTATGGTTCTGCTGATATTCAGTGTAGTTCTACCATTTTGCATGTCTTCCAAAAGAAAAAGGAAAGAAAACAGAAGAAGAAGATCATAATTTTCAAGTATTTCACTTGTTTTGATGCTACAAAAGTTGAAGTACAATATATGGCAACAGCTTGTTCTGTAGTATTTTAAATGAGTGTGATTTTTTCAGTATTTTGGGGGCAGGAGGAGGTCAAGTGATAAAACCTAATATTTTAATGCTGATTTTGAATGTTTGAGTGGAAATCAAGTGTTTGTTGGAAGCAAGAGAACAAGGGCAGTGAAGCATTGTACAAAATACAAGGGTAAATAAAAGTGGTGGTGGAGTCAATATTTCTTTTTTTTTCTAATTTATTCAGTCTATAAACATAATCCATGAAAAACAGACAAGAATCATGTTCTTATCACACAAGAGTTCCAGTTCATAATTGTGATTATTCTGTATCAACAGGAAGTTAGGATGAGAGAGTTGAAACCAAATATGCAGATAAAATTTGAACCTATTCTGGTTAGTGTATCATTAAATAGTAGGCAGGTGGAGATGACGAGATCTTAAGTTCCTTTGAAGATAATTCATTTTTAGTGACAAAGAAGCAGAGTTGTACTACATGTGCTCACATTTAATTTCCTAATTTGCAACAAATGCCATGGAAGAACTCTACGGCATTACTGAAATCTTCCTTTTGCATAGCTTGGTTTCTAATATTTAGATTTGTTTAGTTGTTTCTCTCACTTTTTAACTCTAGTATTTGTGAAGGAACATTTGCTCCAATGCTGCTAGAGCCATACACCAAAGCCCACCCACAGCAGGTTCCTCGGACAGCGACGTTCACCTGTTGATGACAGTACTTATTGAGGAATATGTATTTACAACCTCAGACAGAACAAGGAAAATTGTGATGCATATCCTCTGCACAGAGACGAAAGGGCGTGAATAATGAACTGCCTAAAAGCTTTGAGG
Organism: Orthonyx spaldingii; assembly: GCA_013397795.1. NCBI lineage: Eukaryota > Metazoa > Chordata > Aves > Passeriformes > Orthonychidae > Orthonyx > Orthonyx spaldingii. The sequence continues at coordinate 5,377 of VZTJ01001360.1, forward strand.
TGCAGGTACAAGGACTAGAACGAGGTGGGGAACGTGTACATCTGGCCAGAAATGCAAAGAATACCTTGCTCCAAATTGACTATATGGTTCAAGGAGCTTGGATTTAAGGGGTAGCTGGCTTTTGGAAGAGATATCTAACAAAATCATGGGCTATACAAGGAGCAAGGGCAAGCTTTTCTCCATGCTCTCCACCTGAGTTAGGTGACATGCCTATGTCACACTACTCTCTGGTCAAAATCTGGCTCTTCAGAAGCTGAGCTGGACCACTGACTTCCAGGCAGCCAGGATTTCTCTTCCTGAGCTTCTGTTTCCCTCCTCACAGTTTTTTTCTTTTCTTGCCTGTGGTTTTCAACCTGACCAGGACACCTACATGAGGTGGTGCTGCACGGTGAGGACAGCACTGGCTGGCTTTTGCTGCCTGGACTGTGCTCTGACTTGTGCTGGCTGCCTGCTGAGTGCTTGCAGTGAAATGATTTAACACAGCAAGGACCTCTGAACAGAGCCCTGAGGTTCTCCAGTAAAATTAATCCTAAAACCAGCTCATACGTGGGTAAACTTGAAAAACACACAAACAAACAGAAAAGCCATTTCCTTGGGTCTGCATGAATCCTACTCCCCAAAGGTGACAGAACATATGAAAGAGCCAGCAACACATGAGAAAAATGTCCTGAGGAGGAAGTCTCCTGTAAAAGCTTTGCGTTCAGCAAGTTGCTGTTTAGTTCCTGTGTGAACAATTAATCTTAAAACAAATATTTGTCCAAGGGGGGTTTGAGCTCTGGGAGGTTTCATAGCTAACTAAGGTTGAATGAAAACACACGCTGCCTGACTTCTTCAGGCTAGTATTTCTTTTTCACCCTTTTCATAAAAATAACTAAGAAAAAGTATCTGTTACAATGACCCAGGTTTTGCCATTCAAACCTCCCTAAATTACAGGCTTTCCCTCTGAGACCATTTACAATGGGGTATATAATGCATGGCTGTGTTACACCCTACTGCTCTTTGAATCCAGTGTAACTGGTTATTACTACGTTAAAATGTAGTGGTCTGGTTCAAAGGCTTTTCTATAAATAAATATCTCCCTTGCTGGGCAGATGACTGTCCTTACCAGTCGCTCCTGTGTTAACAGCTCTAGTTTTTAGCTCTTCAGCTGAGCATGGCTTGGAGGTGCTTTGAGGAGTCTGGAATGGCTGACAGATGCAAGGTCTTGAAAAACCTGATTAGGATCACACTAGAAATCAATAACCTTATTACACTGCTGGTTCTTATTCTGGTTAGTATTTCAATGGGGGTATTTTTTAATTTCCTGTTATCTACACTTCCTGAGTTATATTTAGTTTTAGATAGAGGAAGAGAGGGCACAACTGTTCTGCTCAGGACGCAAAGGTTGTATGCTATGTTTGTTCTGTCATGAATGCCCCTATCCAAACCAACAGAGAAGACCCCACTGGCTGTAACAAGCTCAAGGTACTGCCTCAATAGCAGGTAGATGCCATCATATATTGGCTCTGTTCTGGGTTGTGCTGTATGTATGTGTATCTAGACCCTGGAGGATGGTATATAACATAGCCAGGGAGTACATAAAGCACCTGCAAATGCTGCTGTGCCTTTGCTGTGCCCCAGCAGTCAGCAGAGACTTCTGCTGCTTGAAATCATGCCACCTCTGAGCCTCCTGGGCCATTTTTGAAGAAAGAAAAATTGGTATCCCTGCACTATTGAAAATAGGTGAAACAAAAATCCCCCTATTTGAACAAGTTGACAACAGCATTCTATCTAAACTGGGATCTTTAGGGAAGAGGCTTGCTTTTGCTGTATGTAGTAACTAATGGACTTTTGATTACTGCAGGCTTTCTGACTGCAGTAATACAAATAATAGAGGGCTATAAAACTATAAACAATATGTGGCACTGTTGGAAAGCAGTGCTTTCCATTTTCAAGCACTGCAGAAGAAAAAATACAATGTAATTCCTCTTTTGGGTGCTAACTTGCAGTAGTTCTCACCTCAGGCGACAAAAAACCATAAGCTGGTTTTTCACAAGACTAAGTTACAACCATTGAGATATACTTTAAAAAGAAAAATGCAGCACATTATTTGGTGTTTGGTTTGGGATTTTTGTTGTGTTCATATCCTAATTTTTAGGCTTTATATTTTCAAGATTTTGTCTGCAGTGTTGGGGAGAGGGAAGAGGGATCCAACACTTTTTCTTATAATTGCATAACTCCAAAGGATGACTCTTTATTGAAGCATAAAATATTTCATTTAAATAAGAAGAAAAGAACTCACAGCATAATTAGGGAAAGAGTACAATATTGTCAGCTGTGTGAGAACAAAACTCATGAAGCGTATCCTAAAAAATCGTGGGATTGCTTTAAGATTTCATGAGAATCAAAACACTTTTTTCTTTTTTAATTGCCTAAAGGTTTCTGAAGTCACTTCAAACTCTCAAGTGTTCTTTCAAAACTATGAAAGCTGTCAATTTACCTCATTTTAATGAACGACACTTTCAGTAGAGGGTAATTCTTGAAAACATTGAAAATCAGAAAAATTAATGATAATGAGATCACTATGATTTGGTTGCTTCAAGCTGCTCACTCTAGACTTTTTCTGTCATAAATCATACCATCTTTCAAGTATTTATGAAAGAATATCATGGCAGAGAACCTTAAAAACCAAGTTATTGCTTCAAAGGATGTTAAGAAAAACCACGTATCACAAGTCTTCAATGGGCTAGACACAAACTGTCGAATTGACACTAGAGTTCAATGAGAGAGACAAAACCACAGTGTTTTGTTTGGGTTTTTTTCTTTTAATTGAACTTTGAGTACAACTCTCTGTAATACTTTTTTTGAATTTTAATGGGGTTTTTTTTTGAAAAGGCAACTAGGAGCTTCTAACTAGTGACATCAACTTCTAACATAGTAACTGCTGTGTACTTCTCTCCAGTTTGTACTGCTCCACTTATGCTGCGTGAACTACTACAGGGAAAGCTGCTTCCAAGGAACAGGAGATTTTAGCTGCCTCTAAATTACTGGAAATGTTGCGCTTATATGCCATAATGAAAGGGTACACATACGGGAGATGCTTTAGCAACTGCAATCTGCTGCAATTATAGCAGATACAGCTACACCAATTTAAGTGAACAGCATTCAAAACACAAAGCCAGACAGTCCTTGGGGAATTTCAGCTCTTTTCTTCTTAAGGACTAGTTTTCCCAGACATCCACGGTCCTCTCCCTCCTCTCTGGCATTTCTTTTTGATCTTGGTGAACCTGTCCCAACTTATAGATGAAATTTAAAACTAAGATCTTCATCACTTATGGTCACTGAAAATCACAGGGCATTTACAGTAAGAGCAGGGTTCCACCTCCAGCATCATGGACACATGTCACTGGGAAAAAAATGCCTTTTGGGACTCTTTTGGGAGACCCCTTGTGTCAAGGCTCTCCAGCCTGCCTCTGCCACACAGTACAGCCTTACAGACCCAGCAAGGAGGGAATGGAGTCTCAGTCACCCACCTACCCACCAGCCTGGGGATGCTCTACTGAGCGTGGGCCTTGTGAATTTGATGCGGTTAGTGACAAAAGGTTATTTCTGTGCAGATGTACATTGTGTACTCATACCACTAAAATTCCTAGTTCTGCAGGAAGGAAAGAATCTCCAGTGTTTACAAGACCCTTAAAGAAACTTTAATTTCAATAGCAAAAGTATTTCACTGTGGCCCCTCTGAACTGGTGAACATCTAGATAAGAGGGCCTTTTGATACAGAAAACTTCTAAAATGTCTAACTTCATAGGGCAGTCATAGCTATCTTTAGTTTTTTATATTTTTAACATTTTATTCTGCTACACATAAACAAAAATAATTTTCAAAGCACTCACAAAGAGATGATTTATTTCTCATTGAAGTATATAAGCATAGAAGAGAAATTCTATGCTAAAAAATTACCTTGTTGTAAATTGTATATGAGGGAAAAAAAAAAAGAACACCTTAAAGAAATATATGTTTTGCCAGACATCTACACATAATTTAGAAACACTTGACAGCATCTTGTTCAAATTTTTAGAAATATCTCTGGGCTGGGACCAGATTTAAAACATTTTTAGTCCCCAAAGTGAATTGTTTTTCCAGAATATTATGAGGATGTGATCAAAGGGACTGTTACAACAGTCACTGTCAATGAGAAAAAGCTAAAGTATATTAGTCCCTTCAGGGGAAAAAAGTAATATACTACCAGATTTTCCTACTGCATTTAACAGGTGCAGGAAAGGTGTTTCAATTCTACATAATTCTCCTTCCTTCCTCCAAACCGAAAATATGCTTTTCTTATTTTATCTGCTTGTTCTTTTATTGCAGGATTATATTTTCATTACTGGAATTTCCTGCTTATATGGTGACGTGCAAGCCAGGATTTTCTTGGCTGTTACCAAACTATTTCATTTCTTGTTGAAGAAGAGCAGAACAAATAGTGGTTAGAGGCTGGTGTTGGGCTGCTCATTCCTTCACATTACTTCTCTTGCGAATTTGTCTCCCTTCAATACCACAGTGTCTGAAGAATGTCAGACTTTTCCTACTGTGAGTTATATGGTTGTCTCCTTGTGAGATACAGAGTTTCTAGGTAAACTTGGCCATATTGTTCTGCATTTTAGTCTTCTTTTTGTCTTCTGAATAAAAATTAGCTCCAGTAAGATCAAAGGCAACTTTGGCAGCACAGGAAAAAAGGCAGCACTACCCTTTTTTTCTCTTCCACGTTTATTTTGCTGGCAGTTCTCTTTGAAAATGGCTTTTTTTTCCAAGGTTACAATTTTGCTAAATGAATTAGTATTAATACTATGCCTTGTTTATTTGCACAAGTGGAAAATGAAAGATGGGAAATACAGAAGTGAAAAGACAGTAAGAGATAAAAAACATGAGAGTGTCATCAGAAATGTGAAGTGTAGCCAAAGTATGTACCACACATGGTTCAGCACTTTGGCAGCAGGTTGGCCCTTGAAAATCCTCCTGACAGACCTACTGAGGTGCCAGACCTTTGGGGTCTCTTGAGAGAGAATTGCCCCTTGCAGCTCCTCAGCTCAACTTGGGGGATCTTGAGGAATGAGTTTCACTGACTGCAGTGTTGCAAAGGTGTTATGTCAAGCTGGACAGGGGGGAGTAAGGCCTCGCAAGTGCCATCCACAGCTCTGTGAGAGCAGAACAGGGACCAAGTGGCACATGTGTTCCTGTCTCTTTCCTGAGCAGGATACTGAAGTAGCTGAATTTGCTTCTGAGGGGCTTGTTGCCAACTCCCATTCCTTGTGCCTCAGTGAGATTCTGAGAGCTACAAAAGTTTGGACCACTTCAGTCAGGTCCTCATCCTTCAGCCTGCTGCTAGCCAGGAAATAATAAATTAGACTTGGCTAAATATGGGACTCTATGACAACTGAGGACAGGAATCCGTCAGGATCATTTGCAAGCTTAACAATATGCTAGTCACCACTGAGGGCTGCAGAAAGACCTCTTCATTTTTTTAAAGCCCAAAAGCCTGCCATATGGCCAGCATAAACTACATGCTTCCTCCATGTGGTGACTAGTTGAAAATCACAGACTTGTACAAAAAATGCAAGGTGGGGTAGTCTAGCCTCCTGCTCCAGGCAGGAAATTGTTCAGGGCCATGCTGAGTCCAGTTTTGAAAACCCTTAGGGATGGAGACAACACAGCCTCTCTGGGCAGCCTGCCACATTCTTTGACCACCCTCGTGGCGAGGAGTATGTTGTCAGAATTGTTTAATAACTGAAAAATGTATCTCTTAACTAGAGAACTTTTCTGTAAAATGCCTTCTTCAGGGTGTGTTATTTTCTCAGAAAATGACAGTCTCAGAAAGCAAGGTTATTTAAATAGTCTAAAACAAGTGGTTTTAACCAGTGGAGGTCTCCTAAAACGTAAGTGTTAAATGGCTTTACACGTCCATTTTTTTCTAGGCATCCGGTTTTCAGGTCATGTTATATCACCTATCATGCAGTTCTTATTGTATATAGATTTCCTTTATTTTAGGGGAAGAAAGCAGCTTATGACACCAGAGGAGTGGTCCATAGGTGGAAATGGGACTGTAAAAACCATGTTGTAACAAATCTCATAAGAATTTCTGGCACCACTATGAATTCAAGTGCTTTGGTTGTTGACCTCTATGTGAATACATGTATGTATATAAATACACACATACATATCTATATGTACATGTATTTATATAGATGTGCATATTTACGTCCATGTGCATATCCACATATCCATAGATTCACATGCTCATATTCATATACATGCATATATACATATATATATATATACATGTATGTGTTCACATACATATATATGTGCATACACACACACCCACACACACACCAGGTATACACACACACCAGGTCTGCCAGCACACATTACAGCTTATTCTGGACAGTAAAGGCACCATGGACAGACCTTAAGACTACCAAGATTGCAGCCAGTGTCATCTGCCTGCAGACAGGGCGGGAGGGGCTGCCAGGCAGGTGATGAAGCAGTGCCTGGACAGCAAGGTGCTCCACAGGTGGGGTTAAGCTCTCTCTCACATTGCATGAGAGCTGTGGGAGATGCTTTTGGGACGAATCACCTCGGCAGGAAAATTGTCAGCCAAAGGGAATGTACTCATAGGTACTTTAGATGACCAAGAAGGCCCATGGCATCCTGGCCTGTATCAGAAATAGTGTCACCAGCAGGACTGGGACAGAGATTGTCTCCCTGTACTTGGCACTGGTGAGGCCACACCTCAAATCCTGTGTTCACTTTTAGGCCCTTCACTTCAAGAAGGATACTGGACACTGGAGAAAGAAAATGGAGCTGGTGAAGGGTCTAGAGGGTAAGTCCTATGAGGAGCAGCTAAGGGAGATGAGGGTGTTTAACCTGGAGAAAAGGAGACTCAGGGGAGACCTTATTGCTCTCTACAACTCCCTGAAAGGAGGTTGTAGCCAGGTGGGGATCGGCCTTTGCTCCCAGGCAACCAGTGACAGGGCAAGAGAAAATGACCTCAAGCTATGTCAGGGGAGGTTCATGTTGGACATCAGGAAAAATTTCTTCACTGAAAGGGTGGTTAAGCACTGGAACTGTCTGCCCAGGGCAGTGGTGTCACCATCCCTGGAAATGTTCAAGAAATGACTGGATGAAGCATTTAATGCTATGGTTTAGTTGATGTGGTGGTGTTTAGCCAAAGGTTGGACTCGATCTTGGAAGTTTTTTCTAACATTAATGATTCTATGATTCCATGATAGAAGAGCCTCATGATAATTACAGGTGTGAGTGTGATGACTTTCTGCAAATGTATATGGGCAATAAAGACATCTCTGGCATCATGCCAAGCTTGGAAGTGTGTGTTGGCATGAGAGATTATAAATAGAAGCACTGAGATGAAAACAGGATGACAATGGTCTGAAAAGGCTCCTGGTGCTGGGCACTGAAACCTAGGCAGATGACATCATCTTCTGCCACCTCTCCTCCTCTCTGCCATTGGCCCACAGTGCCAGCAGCTTGTTTTGGGATTTGTCTGCTGTGGGCTGAGGAACAGACTGACCTAAGAAATAATATACTCTTTTTTTGGCTAGTTTATCCTGATTGGTTTGCCCACCTGGCCCATGAGGGTGCTGCACAAGCAGTTGTGCTGGCAGTGGTGGCAGAGAAGCATGAAGTGATGGGGGCAAAGTCTGCATGGGCCACTCCTGCAGGCACACACATGCACACACATTTGGATCTCCAGCTTCTCCGTCAGGAAAGGAGAAAGGTATTCTGCAGAGCGGTCTGGGGAGAGCAGTTCTGTGCTGGAAGGATGGAGATGGGCTTGTAGGTGCTGCTTCCATGCCTTCTTTTCTCTTGGCTGTGCATGAGCTGCTTTGAGCTCTCCGATCACCATCCTGAAACTACAATTTATTCTTGACTGAAGAACAATAAAAACAGTATCACCATTTCCCAAGAAGACTCATGGCAATTGTATGTCTGTCAGATAAACAAATCTGTGTACATAATTTCTCTTCTTGTCTTTTCATTGTTTCAACCAGAGAGTATGCATCTAAGAAGTGGATTTAAAGCTCTATCTACCTATAACTTGATCTTAAACACTGCCTACTTCTTTAAGTTTTGCAAAAGGGAAACAAGTTCTTATTCATCATCAGCTGAAAGCTCACTTGGAAGTGAAACAAATTAAATTTAATGAGGACTACTTTAATTCTCATCATTACCATCTGCTCACTGCTGTAAAAAAGTTTTACTAGCCCACTTAAAATGCTTAGATTAACTGTCTTTATTCTTTTCATCCAGGGAAATCCTTTTATAAGGCTAATGAAGCTACATTCCTTGGTTTAAATGTAGTCATGACTTTATTTCATATGACATCCAGTCCACAATACCATAGTAGTCCACAGAAGGTAATGTGATATTAATTTATTTTTGTGCTGTTACTGCATAATTCTGATATACTGAAATGTTAAAACATTTCCTCAACTCTTCTTAAAAGGATAGACAGTAACTTTCTATAAAATGTGTCACTGATTACATGAAATATCATTGCTGCTTGTCAGAAAAGTGGCTGTAGTTTAATTTCTGTGGTTGAACATTGTAATCCAAAGACAAAATGCTTTGTTTCTAATGGGAATTAAAGCTGTGTGACTAAGTGGACCAGGTGGTCCCTCACAGCAGAATCTGAACTATTGTTTTTTAGATTTATGTAGGGTTTCATGCCTATCCCAAATGTTGCCTGCTAGTAATTTCTTCTGCTATTGTTGCTTAAGGTCATCTATAAATGCAAAATGTTTCTCAGCGGGTACTTAACAGCAGTAACCTAGACAAATATTTTCATTTACATAAACATTGTCTTAACAATTCAGAAACTGTAGTAAACAGTCTCAAATCCCAGAAGCAATCTAGACATTGCAAGAATTACATTTTTTTTTGACAAGGATTGATGTTCTACGTTATTTCATTGGTCATAGTCCAACACAAGAGGGTGGACTGATGAAAGAGATGCCTAACACGTCCAGGGTTTGTGTTGCTTTCTTTTTTATAACTGTGCTAATAGCTGGATTTCCATTTGTTTTTCAAATTTTCATGTACCCTTACGCAATAAAAGATAATCTAACTGGACAGGCGCAAACAGTGGAGACCAAATGGCTTTTAAAAGTAAATCCAAAACCAAAAAGACTATAATAGTAACACACTGCTAAAAGGGAATGGAATTACTTTCTGCCTACTGAGAGCACAAACATTGTTATTTCATTGGGAATAGATGCCCCTTCAGGGCTCAGTAAGTTTGCATGTGAGTAGCTGCAATCCTCTGTACTTTGTTATATATGCACTTCATGAAGGAAATTTACTCCTATGAGACCTATTGGACTCAGGCACTTCACCCATGCAATGCTGCACCACAGGTCCATTCCAAAAATAACTGGGCTCTAGGCATTTCAGACAGGCTAAAGTTAACAAAAAATACACTAAACATGGGGTGTAGGTTGTTTGCATTTGTTACCAGTAACATCTTGTAAGATCAAACAAGAGACCCTTTCTATACACAGACACTTTGTCTCCAAGGATTTAGCTTTGTTTCAAAAAAGCACATGTATGTGAATAGATCCAGAGAGGTCCTAGGTCACCTCCAAGGCAATCCCTGCTTGTTGTTTACATGACATGAGCCGAGCGTTGCTCTTTGCAGCTGGACACGGCTGCTTCCCCCTCACTGTCCAGCCTGAAGCCTTGCAGATAATGAGGATTAAGTGGAGTAGGTATGGCTGAATAGATCTCTGGCACAGGTTCACTGACATGCTGTCTTCTAGGGTTGCCATACCAGCCTGAGAAAGAATGAAATAAAGGTGAAGAGGTGAATCTCCCTTGCTCGGAATACTGGTGTTCTGTTAGAAGAGAAATCCAGCATCCATTCATTGATGGCCATTGCCTCTGCATGTATATTCCATGCCTTATGCTCTGTGTACCTTTTTCAGCCAGAGGATGTGGTTGAAGCAGAGCCTTCTGAGCAATTGCACTGTTGCTGTGATCTGTTTATATTGAATCTCAACAACTAATCCTTCTAATCCTCAAACAATTATTTTAGCCAATACTGTAGCTGTTCAGAATCAGTTGACAGCGTTTGTGTAGCTCATACTTCATATACATAATCATTGTCTTGTTTTGACTCTCCCATATGAACACATTCACTCCAAGGATGGGACCACAAGCACATGTCCACATATATATAGATATTTGTGCATGTCTGTTTTACATGGTTGCATTATAATTTAGAACTGATTAATGGTGTTTGGTGTCCAGCTTGGGACACTTGAAAGATACTTTGCTTTCAGGAAGCACCGATTGCCCTACCAAATCAAGTCCCACAATGAGGGGATCAGATTTTGCATCTGCATCCACTACTAATTTCTAAAAGATCATGGCAGATGATCTTCCTTTCTTTCTTCCTTTCTTTCTTTCTTCCTTTCTTTCTTTCTTCCTTCCTTTCTTTTTCTTTCTTTCTTTCTTTCTTTCTTTCTTTCTTTCTTTCTTTCTTTCTTTCTTTCTTTCTTTCTTTCTTTCT
>VZTJ01001360.1:16332-42211 GCA_013397795.1 Orthonyx spaldingii
TTCCTTCCTTCCTTCCTTCCTTCCTTCCTTCCTTCCTTCCTTCCTTCCTTCCTTCCTTCTTCTGTGCTCTGCCACAGGACACAAACTGTGATTAATCAGGCAGCTTCAGAATTCAGGGTTGTCTGGGCTTTTCATACTGGGTGGTTGTTCATTAGCTGGTGTTTATCAGTTGTGATGCCCAGACACCTGTAGGTACATATTTTGTCAGCACGAAGAAGAAACACATTTTCTCCTTTTTTGCTTACTTAGTCTATAAGATTAAGTGGCTGATTACTGACCTGAATATCCTACATGTAGTCCTTTTCAGAGGAGATGCTTTTTTCCTCTCACTGTGAATCTAGCAATTCCTGCTGCTGACTGCAGAAACTTCTGCCTCCCAATCATTATTTCACTGGTTTGAAACTGCAGCTTGTGAGTTAGCTCCCAAACTCATACCCAGGCAGGAGTATTTAGCTTTTCCCTAAGCTGACAGACTTTCAGATTCCTCAGTTTTAACTAGGTTTTTCCCTCTGACTAAAGAATTCAGACAACATAATTGTGATTTATTTTGAGTGTACAGTGATTGCCATAGGATTTTCAGAGATTGACTGTCCAGATACTATAAACTTATATCTATACTAAATGCAGGGAAATAGATTAAGTGCCATGATGATATTTAAGCCTGTTTTTGACATTGTCTCCAGCTAGTGATGGAGCTCAGGCCCAGCTACAAAACTATGCTAGTACAACTTTCTGATGACAGCATTACCAAGCTAAATTCAAGGGGTATAATTCATCTTTCACAGAGTAATTTCCATTAAATTCAATTTCCTGCATCATCATATTGTGAAGATACAGGAATCTACTTATTCACAAATTACTTTGAAGACTCTGAGTGCAAAGGCAGTGAATTGCACTCATTTGATTGCTAAAGTTCAGCAGAAAGAGAAGGCCTTTAATCACTTTTTAAAACTATTTTACGGGGTTTAATTTTGTATAGTGTTCCTTCCAGGTCTCTGACATATTGTACAATGTAAATCAATAAAATAAATACTTAATGAAATAAATATTTAGACAGAATTAGCCCAGGTGGGGCAAGAAAATCTCTAAGGAAGAATAGAAAAGGAATAAAGAAAGGATGAGTTGTTTCAAAAACAGAGGCAGAGATTAAGACTTAGGAAGGCCCTGCACTGAGTTTTTCAAGTTGAATAATATTCTGCTTCTGTGTCTAGATCTAAGTAGCCATGCTTAGTGAGCAGCCAGGACAATGTGATCAGTTCTCTGTGGCTGAAAGGGAAACTAAGCAAAGAACAGAATTTTCTTGCCCGTCATCTATTTGCACATTGGCAGCTGTACTGAAAGCATCCTCTGTCCGTGTCTCTGTGCAGGATGAGACAACAATCTCCAGTCCTTCTGGCTTCTCCACAAGCAAACTGGGGAGTGGAAAGATAAACTGCCTAGGGCTGCCTCATGCCAGAGCAGAGGAGACTGCTGCTCTGTGCTTTCATTTCTTGAGGCTGTCCCGGAGTGTCACTGGACATGTGCACAAGAAAAGGCAGCTGGTCATTTCCAGATTATTTTCTCTGGTCTGTTTCTGTGGCACGCTTTGCATCAGTGTCTAATCTGACAGAGGGCAACAAGGCAGGTTTAGAGGACAGCGTGCTGAACTGAAGAAATTAATTTGGGAATGATAAGATACTTTTGAGATTGAGGCTGTTGTCTTGTGTTATTTCAGTGATGATCTGGTGCCTTATATTCCCAGCACTGGTTATCTATCAGTGTTGAACAATTATTCAGAAAGGCCTCTTGGGTCTGCTGTCTTGCTAATGCACACCCCACACAGCTCAAGCCATCAAAAGCCTGCTGAAATTGCTTCTTTTGGACGTTTATTGCACATCTCCTGACCAAAACACTTAAATACTGATTCAGAAACATCCCAGCTAAACTGTCATGTCACTCAATAAGGCTACATTGCCACAGTTTTATCAGGATTTTTTACAGTTGTTTGTCAAGTGGAATTAACTGTTGGGATTTTAGAATCACACAGATAATATTTGTAGAGGAGAAAGGAAAAGAGGAGTTAATTTATGGCAGCAAAGAATCACTTGTGACAGGTCACTGCTGTTCTGCACACTGGTAGTGGTCCTATCTATTCCAAAAGAACTGAGGCCAACTGCAATCAAAATATTTATGCTCTTTCTGAAATACATGACTTTTTATTAAGACTGAATTATGTCACAGTTCTCATTTTTACACTGTCAGTATACTTCTGCAATTAAAACAATTTCAGACACCCAACCCCTCTGATCCGGATTCTAAACTTGCACTATTATGCTAAGAGGAAAATGTTGTACAAATGCTGCCTTGAAGGCACCAAAAAAGATCACTGCAAAAGAAGTCATTGATCCACCTCAAAATTTTCTTTGCTGCTTTGCTTACACAAGAGCCAGCTAAACCACAGACTGAAGAAGTGTTGCCTCCAGTGCATAGCAACACTGTAGGCCCTTTCTACATTGGGATGAAAGAGGTATAATCAATTTGTTAAAAAAAACCTTGTCAATAGCCAGAGTTTTTGGCTTGCATAAAGTCACACCGAAGAGTCTACTCTGCCTGTTGAGAAGTAGGAACCCATGGTCCCCAGTACTGAAATCCAGGGTCCTTGGTGTCAGTCTATTATCCTGGTCCATGTGGATTTTGCTCACTTTTCTGATCATAAGTGCCAGCTTGGATCTTCCTTTTGTTTTGAAACTTAGGCATGTGGATGATGACGAGCCACCCTTCAGTGAGTTCATTCTCAGCCAGCTCTGTTGGCGACCACTACTTACCCTATGAAGACTGCTCAGCCCTGTGCCTTGAGAAGATTCTCACACTCTGTCCTGAATCCTTGCTTGGCAAAATCTCCCAGGGAACAGTAGGAGTTTTAACTGAATGAGGTTTCTGGGATCAAACCACAAATAAATTATGTTTGTTGCCTTGAAGTCATATGGAGCTTATCTGATAATTTTAAAATTAAGAGTTAAGACGGAAGCTGAGAAAGAACAGGACACTAAATTATCATTACAGTATACAGAAAAAAGACCAACTGTTCAGATTTCCATTGCAAAACTGTACTTTTTATGCTAGTGTTTTCAAATGGATCAGCCTGAAACTTGGCTCTGAGTAGTAAAATGTGCCACTTTGAGCTAATGAGCTTCTAGTCTCTACACTTGTTTGTTAAACCTGGAGAACAGGGAAGCCTAAAGCCTTAATTAATGTCCTTGTGATATTGAGGCAAATAATAAAGCAGCAAATCAATTTGCAGAAGTGAAGACAAAAGGGCTGTGGGGAGCATTGGAACAGTTGTGTACGTTCCTATGGATTTCTGTAAAACTCACAAGCAATGCTTTGGAAAAGCAAGGAAAGGAGAAAGCAATTTTGGCCTTTTTTTAGTTTTGTTTGCAGTCTCACACTAATTGTCCCATGTAAGCATTTCATTTAATAGAGGAAGAAGTTAACTCTATTAAGTTGCCCAACTACTTCAGTGTTGAATTTATTGCAATGTTTGTTTTAAAACAGATCTGCATGTTTCATATAAAATAGTTCCAGATTTGAGGTTGTTACTTTCCACACCCAAAACTCAGCTGGTTTGTTGCATATTTAAAATTTAGTTGGGTTTTGTTGAAAAGTTTATGAGAACTTCTTCTGTACTCTAAATAAAGCTGAGGATACAAGTGAGAACAGGGGTTTCTGACTTGGCCAAAAGTTACATCTGTCTCAGACAATAGAGAACTGTGCAATAAAAAAGCTGATGAGGTTCTCACAGCACAAGGTGTTTCCTCATTTCTGACCTTTCTCTCATTGAGTCAGACACAGTATTTGCCAAACAGGGCTCAATTCAGGTCCAACACAGCCACAATTAGCTTTGAGAGAATTGTCATAGTCCAGATTTCCAATACAGAGGCTGTTCTCTACCTGATGACTCATATTCCCTACAAACCCATATGATTTTTCTCCATTGCCCAGCTTGAAAAATGAGCACAGGTATAAACATTCTGGGCTCTTTGGCAGTCTGGGAATTTAGATCTTTGAGGAAGTTAATGGGCTTACCCAAGGGATGAGGGACTTACCCACGTGAGAAGAGGTTTAGGAGGGCTATCCCTTAACTCGGCAGTGATGATCTGCATGTGCGTCAGGAATGATTCAGTTTGCGTTACTCCTTCTCAGCCACTCCATGCCTTTAGACTTTAACAGGCTATTCTGGGAGAAGAGGAGTGCCTAAAACGGCAGTGGTGTTTACTCTGGTCATACATTGCTTTGTTGAAGCGCTGGTGTAGTGTCAGTCCTGCAATCCCACTAAGCAGAAGGAGTTCTCCTCCATTTTGTCCCTGGACATCTGGTCACCCTGTGGCTACAGCTGTAGGTCTGGCACCCACAGCAGCTTCTCAGGCTGAAATTTATACTGTTTATTTTAATATTTTAAGAAGTAAACCATTCTCTGAAAGAACTCTAAAAAGAGAAAAAATGTGAAGTTCTCCTTAAGAAGCAATATGAAATGTCTTAGAAAAGCAAGCCTGAAAAACTCTGTTAATTACATTTTGTGAAAGCAGAGTAAGAATGAATTGGAGCTTTAGCCAGGTCTGAGTATTCCCATCTCAAGTGAACTCCTTATGCACTGATGTTAAAAAGCAAGACAGAGGATTGTCTGTGATTTGGTATCTGAAAATAGAGGCATTATTCTCTGTAGTACAAGCAAGGCCATGCGTTTTCCTGCCAACATGTTTTTTTTTTCCAAATCTCTAAAGTGCTAGAGTACTACTGTGTAAAAGCAAATATTAGTGTTCTAGATAGATGGATCTATCTATTTAATAAGTTTCTGCTGTGCAAATATTTGTGTTACATAGGATTTTAAATATTTTAATATTTTTGTAAGTTTTCAAAGTCATTTTGCAGAACTGACTATTTTGGTAGTCCTAGACGAATGTAAACTAGTACAAAGCCCAAGTGACAAGCTGGAAATGCCAGATACTTGGGTTTTGCCTGGGGAGCCCATATTTCTGTGCATCTCAGGGTGATGGCCAGATGTTGAAGGTAGAGAGCAACCCATGCCACAAACAAGGTGCCTGTACCTTGACCATAGTTCAGAGGCAAGCTGGAAACTCCGCTGTGCTCTGAATAACACTTCAGCCCATCTTCCCAGATGCAGAGAGGATGATTCACTGCTTAAGGCCTAGACAAAGCCAGGATCCTCACAGGGAGACTGGGACTACATTTTCTGAGAGTTTACTCAAATTGCTAGCGGATACCTGTTATGTCACAGAAAACATTGTTAATGCTGAAGTCTATGGGGGTGAAACAGATATTTGACTTTACAGTGGGGGTAGAGGAGTTTAAACTTCTGGCATCCTCCAAATTTGTATCTTGGCTGCAGTTCAGCCTCTGAGTAGACAAAGAGATGAATTATCCATGTATCAATCCTGTCCCCCTTTGTCACACCGTTAGATACCACTGCTGTCGGCTGTGCAGACAACCTCGGCACAGACACTGAGACAGTAAACAAGGGAAAAAGGTGTGGAGAATGACTAAATACAGAAGTTGTTGCATTGAATGATCCAGCTGCCATGGTTTCCCATGAAGGACGAGGCTGCACTGTACCAGGAGGAGGCAAGGGAAAAGAAATAAGGGAGATTTGGCAAGAGTAGCCTCTTAAAGCAGTGCTTTTTGCAGAACTGCAGTATAATTTGTTTCTTTAAAGAGTGTCATCCCTTTGACAGCACTCTGTGAGAGGATGAGGGTACTGCGATGGGGCTACTTGAGCTATGAGTGAAGCCCTGCAGCTGTCCACCCTTCCTCAGCTTGGGACTTTCATCAGCACCCGCAGCCAGGTCCCAAACAGGCCTCTGGTTCCAGCACCACACAGTGTGTTCCTCGCCTCCTCTGAAGCCATTTCTGAAATACTTTGTTTAATCATCTTCTAGCAGCTGCTTTAAAATTGTCTCAGAAAATCAAAGTAAACACCCCTTTGGAGTGAGTGGGTTCATTCTCCTGGATCCCAGGGAACACAGGCAGGAAGAAAAGGAACTGGCTGCAGTGCTGCTGGCTAGGCACTGGACTCATGTCAGCCCAGCCCTGCTGTGCAGCACTTCTGCATTGCTTTGCAACAGCTTACCATTCTAAAAACCAGTCCAAAAGGTCCAGTTTCACTGACAAACTTTTGCAGAATTTTAGTTTTTTTTTGGTCAAGGACTGAGCACATTGATTCTACTTCACAGTTCCATTTATATGGAAGACATAATGCAGACATGTGATTCTACAACTTTCATTATGACTGTTCCTGTTTTGGCATGCAATTTGATTTATATGTTATCTTTTCCCATCTGTAAAGTATGTATTTTCCCTTATACACACATTCACATTACAGAAAACACAAGGATGAAGTATGGTTTAATGAGGCAGGATGTCAAGACACAGTAAAGAAAAAAAAGAAAAAAAAAAGGAAAAGACATAGCAGAATAAAGGCTAGATTTTTTTCCTTTGGCGACAATAAAGGGTTCTGACATCTGGCTTCTATCCATGGGAACAAATATACTTAGCCTGAAAAATCCCAAAGAAGTCTGTGTGACCAATTTCAATTCAGACAAAAAAAAATCTTCCAGAAAATAAGGAAATGTGCTGTTTGCAGTGCAACAAATGCCTACAGTACTAACATGAATTGTGAAATCACTGGCTGTGACTGATCAGAGTTCATTAAAAATAAATCTTGGCCCAGCAGTTTTAATAAACAGAATGACCAATAAAGGCAGCAATGATTCATTTATTTCCCGTGCAGAAAACTGTCTGATTTTGCATAGTTCACTCAGTCAGATTTCTGCTGAAAAAAACTGATTCTGGCAACCAGGGTAACAATTCAAGTGTCACCTATCTGAAGGCAAGGAAAAGATGGGAGACAGCAGTTTTGCCAATCCTTCCGAGCCTTTCAAATTTAACTTTTTCTAGAAAGTACTTTGTCATTTAAGATGTTGTGGGGAAAACAAAAAAAAAAAAAATCAAAACTGCATTTTCTGTTCTGTCTGATAAGGAAAGTTTGAGAACACAGGTGTAAAAAGAGGGCTTTGCTCATTCTCACTGAGGACACTCCCATCAAGGACAACTCTGCCTGGCGGCTGAAGAGCTGTTCACAGGGAACCATGCGCTACCTTGGCTGCAGAGCTCACCATAGAGATGAAAGGCAAAGCTATTTGGGAAACACAGATACTGTAACAGCATTGTACATCCATCTCATTGGGCCAAGGAAGGAATGGATTAATGACCTGCCCTGGAAAGACAGTCGCATTTGACTGCTTCTTGACAGGTGTAGGCTAAGAAAATTTGACAGAAGAGGCATAAAAGTTAACAGCACCGTGGAGCTCAGAGGCACGAGCATCAAGGTGCTAATGCTGCCCCACAAGTTGGCTGCTGAAGTGCTCAAACCTCTACCCAGGGTGGAGTGGCACTTACCAACACTGAGCACAGCCTGTACACCTGATAGAGTGCTATGGATCTAATCTGGCACAAAACCCAGAAATCCTGCTGGCTGCTTCCTGGCTCAGGAAAAGCGGAGAAGGTAGCACATAGGCACAGCATCTGGATGTGTGCACACACCCTATGTGAAGGATACACATAGACGCATGCTTCCTCTGGATTTTTCACTGTTATTTTAATTTTTTGCCTCATGCCACAGCAACAGCAACTGGACAAAATCAGTTCCAGAACATGGTAATATATTTTTGTTATTTATGGCACACACAATGCAAAACAAGTATGTCATCTACTAATGCTAGAACTTCTCTGGCACTGGGACACAGAGAACAGTGCAAGTGGGTGGACCTTGCTGGTATGATGGAAGTCCAATTACAGAGAAATTGTCCAGAAACATCTATAAGTAAAAACACTATCAAAAGCAAGCTCCCCCATTAAGCTAATTATACAGAACAAGCTGAATATTGGCATGGCAAAGACAGCTGCTCCAAGCCAAGATCACGCAATTTCCAGTCAGCCTTTATCAGACAATTTCCACGTTTGGCTAGGGCTAGTGCCAAATTTACTGGGGAGTCAAAGAGACAAAGGTGTAGTTATCCTGGTCTGAAGTCCAGTGGAGTGGGTGGAAAGTCACACACTGGTCTCAATGTCCTTTGAAACATATCTGGAAGTGGGGAGGAGCAGAGTACTCTGTGAAGTACTCTGGTGACCTACCATAGTGGCTCTGGATTTGGGGGAAATATCTTTTCTAAATCAAAACCCTTGTTGTGCAAGTGCAAGCTCAGAGTGTGTGTGCAAATGATGCCTGGAGGTTATTGGTCATTTATACCCTAAGATAAATGGTTTTAATAAAGTAACAATGTTTACTTTTCCTTTGCTGCAGCAGAACACAGAGCACCTTCATGAAAGGTCATTGAGGTTAAATAAACTATACTTAGTCACATACCTTACAGTTAAAATCCAGGGCTGCTCCTGTGCATGAGATGGCGTCGTTGTAATCCTCCTGGGTATAATAACTTGTGCAGCTTATTGCTTTGCACCTTGTATCTCTAATTAAAAAAAGCAAGTAAATCAAAGGCTCATGTGAGACTGATACAGGTCAACAGATGTGTTAAAGGGTTTATATATTCTGGTGATCTTTCATCACCGGGGTTTCTCACATACAAGGCTTTGGGCCAGAACTGATCCTACAAGCTGCCACCACATGCCCAGAGGGGCACATGACACACCTGTTTTCAGGACTTCTCTTTTGAAAACTGATTTGTTTGCTATTTTCATTCATTTTCTCATAACTGGCAACATGATGACTAATAAATGAGGTTATGTCTTGTAGATTTGATAGTCGTAGCATGCCGCAATTATTTCTGTCCTTTAAGCTAGCCAGAGCAGGGTGTTTTTTTAGCCTATAGTCTCTTTACCTGTATGGCCTACTCCTTAACCCCCTCATTTTGATTTGATAAAGATCTCTGTTTACCCACTTTGTAGACCTTAGATGAAGGACAGTCCCCATTTATCAAATCTGAGGAAGACTGTGGGGAGATGAGAGAGACACGGCTGTGTTTTTCCACACAACCTGTTATGGTAACAAGCACTCCCCCGTAATGTTTGCTGACAGATGTTCAAGGCTTGGAAAAAAAAATCTGCTTTCAGCTGATGGCTTCACCACCACTTTTGAAACAAGTGTTAGTTCCAGGCTCCTGAGTTCATGAAGGAAGAGAAACAGGAGGAAAACAGATGAATGGGTAACAAGGGGGAAGAACAAAATGGGAAAATAAAACCTTGGTGCTGACAGAGATGATAAATGTAATATCCCCTGGACAGCAAGGAAGAAAAAAAAAATAGAGTTGGATGTGAAAGAGCTGGAGCAGTGAGCCTCTAATAGCTGTGTGTATCTCTGAAGCTAAACCACTGTGGAGGTCCAAACTCCCCATCAGGTCTTGGACCGAGTATTTCATTGCTATATATGTCCCCCAACAGTGCCCAGGAGGAGCTTGGGGTGGATATCTCTTCTCAGAGCATTGAGAGGACATCTCTGAGGCATGGGCCATCCTGGGGGAGGACAGGGACCTGTGCTTTTGTGGAGCCTGTACAACAGTTTGAGCACAAAGAGAAGTGTCTGGGGAGTTGCTGACACCAGCAAAAGGTCTCCCAGTAGTTGATCCTGTTTACCAGTCCCAGCTGTGGCGTGGGGCAGGATGCTGCCCTGGACAACAGAAGTTCAGTGTGCAAGGCCCAGATAATCATGGATGGCCTTGCTGGCATGAACAAATTCACTAAGCTGTCTGAGTCCTGCTCATAACAGTGGGAATGAGGCAAATAATCATTTTGAATGTGATGCACTCTACAAACCAGGCACATCAGCAAACTTCAATCACTTCTGAATTCCTGGCCTCCCCTAGGATTGGTTTTGCATCTGGCATAGCCAGGATTTTCTCAAAGGCTACTAAACCTTTTCCAGCTATAGCCTGAGCAACTAGAGCATGGAGGAGAGGATTAATCTGAAGCAATGAGACTTCATGTCATTGACAGTTTGTTTGGGTTTGTTTTTTTTTAATTAGGATGACAGAGATATGTGTGTAGGAATTGGAAATCCTGGGAGTGTATCCATTTCAACACACTGTTGGAAGGGTTTTCTCTGCTTGTGGACAGACTATAGCAACATGAGGTTAATCCCTTTCTGTCTTCACTTCCTTCTTCCCCCATCTCAAGCTGGCAGGAGTGACCAGAAAGCCTATTCAGTCTTTCTCAAAACTTCGCTTACCTGGCTTTGTCTTTCCTTCTTCCTTCTCATTTTTCCATCTCAGAGATCTATGGAAAGGTAAAAAAGCTTATTTAATCTGAAATTTAAAGTAAACTAGCTGTGCTATCACTCTGCACATATCCCTATCTTCTCTGGCAGCGTGGGAGTACTTGTTTACTCACTGTGAATGTTGCAGTGATTTTTATGTCTACTTTTTAAAAAAATAGAATCAAATCATTAATAATATACCACCAAGTAGCATTCGTTTTTGTAAAGCTGCATCCACACCCCAAAATGAGTAGCAGATTCTGAAGGTATGATCTTCAACATGACACTAAAAAACAATGTCAATTTTCAGCTCTAATAACCCTTGACATTACCTGTTTAAAGGTGCATATATGTTGCTTCTGCACTGCTATCCTGAAAGATTAATTCAATAAAAGTTAGCAGGATATGGGGTTTTTTTTCCTATGTGCAACACTTTTTACAAATAGTGTTGTCTAAAAGACAGGCAAAGTTTAAAACTTTTCCTTTCTATGGATGAATCATTTGGCCATTTGGATAGACTGAATTAATAGGAAAGCCAGTAGCCTGAGCTCTATATTCCAGAGAGAATGACAGCAGTGCATAACGAGAAGGAGTGTATCGTGTGTGTGCATCTCTCCTTTCACACATCCAGTTCTGACATATTAATACTTCACAGGAGGGAAAAATTCCAGACGAGGAACTATTTATTCATCCCATTGTGTCTGTGGCTGTGGAGGTAATTGTGATGAATTGTGTTAGATTATTTTTTGAGTTTTCTGTAAGCACTTTGGCCCTACATTTTTTAATTGAATCTTTAGTTTTTATTAAAGGGTACAATGTTTTCCCAGGGTGTACTGGAGGAAGAATGTCTCAAAATGGAAAATCTAAGTACTTTTTCCATGATTTATGCCATTGACTCTGCAAACATAATATGTAGAGCAGAACTTTGGCAGGTGTTAATCAGTATATTTTCCTCCACACCAGTAGAGCCTCTTCAGTTTATACCAGCTGAGAATCTGGATCTGTATATTAAATAAAAAAGTGGGTCTGGCTTCCCGATCTTTTGTAGTAGACTCACAAAACTGTTCGTTATTGAGCTGTGGGCTTGAAAAGCAATCTCACTTTTCAGTATTGGCAGCAGGCTGGAGAAATGGGAACATGGTGTGCTGAGCTCCTGGGTAGAAGAAATGTTTTCTTCCAAACCATAACGACCTTTTTGGCTATCTGAAGAAATATGTTCAAATTTCCTTGCCAAGCGAAGGTGGGACACTAGCCAGTTACTACATGAAGGCTTTGAAGATGTAGGAATAACAAAAGGGGAAAAAAATTTAAGAGGAAAATCTTCCTGTTCCCAGATGGGTACTAAGGTGTAACTATTCTTCTCTCTGGTTTGGGATCAGAAGCACAAATACAAGTTGATACATGAAAATCAATAATTTTTTTTGCATTCCTTGTCTCAGATGTTGTGTCTGGTTTTTACATGACTGCAAGGTTTTAAAATAGGTCCAGTTAATTTCCAAGAGTGCCTTCAGGTGGTATTTCTGACCTGTAAATCATTCTGGACCAACCTCTTTGAAAGATCATGCACACTACAGTTTGCTATATTTGCAAATTATAATTTGCACACTATAATATGACTTACTATAGGTAAATCAACCAAAACCCTGCCTGATATTCCTGACTTAATGTGGACAAGAGGCAAGACATAATTTTTGGGAAGAAATCAGAGATTCTGGGGGAAAACAGAAACATTGTTTTGGCAGAAATTATACAGATGCACAGATATGTATTAGTATGTATGTGTATTAGTAACAGAGGTTGTCATTTGCAAACAATTGCTTTCAGAAAAAAATAGTGAAAACTTAGCAGTTGGAGCAAAATTGGCGAGCTATAGAAATATATGCTCACTATTTATTTTTTGTAATCTTTAGACAAGCTTCTTTTAATCAAGACAATTACTCAGGATAAGCTCAGAGGAGCACTGGTTCTCCTGCATTGAAACAGGAAAAAAGGTTCTCAAAGCTCCTGTGAGATCTTAAGGTCACAGAAAGTGAGCTTTATATAACAAATTTGGAGGGAAAGGATATAAAAGCTTGATGGGTTGGAATGTCAAAGTCTGGTGTCCGATGGCTGTGCTTAGATGTTGCAATTGCTTGTTTTGGAAGGAATGTACTTTTGAGTATACTGAACACACTATTTTAAAGATTAGACCTCTCTTTAATAAGTAATATTTTGTAACCCCAGAATTTTATTATATCAGACTGATCTCTAAATGATGTTTTCTGTTATTAGAGTTTGACCTGAACTCTTAAATAGCTCTATTATGTCCAGTGACCTCATTCTTATCAGGTTTTACAGGTCAGTGGTGAATTAAGTAGCTGGCTTCCTGCTAATTAATCCTATTTAGTAAAAGAAGTGGTAGACTGAATTATCTCTGTTAAAAGGAAGTTTTTACAGGATTGGCACCAGATTACTCTTATGAATGACAACCCTTTGCAACTCTGACATACAGTACATGAACAGAAATGTAGAAGAGCAAAAAAGAGGACTGCCCACAAATGCCATCTTGTTCTTCAGGGTTTCCGTATGACATGAATAATCAGAATTATTCCAGCACCCAGATGGCTTTGAAATTACACAGTCCCTGCAAGGTGAGTCCAGGTGTCTTGTCAGAAGCCTAAGTCTCCATCTAATGTGACTGTAGGTGGGAGAGGCAGATAAAGCCAATGGTATATTTCCATACCCAGTCCTGCTACCACTTCAGAATAGCAGTGGCCTGGCAGAATTGAAACCCACTGTGTGGCAGGAAGCCTCTATCAAAATGTCTGATACTGAGATTGCACAGCTTGCTATAACTGTGAGGTACTAGAAAAGACTTTGTTATCTCATGTTGTGAAATCAATGGGCTACATTAAATAAAATGGAAGGTGAACCCTTGTGAAAAATACATGTGAGTACAGAAAGGGTAGGACATTCAATAAGTATACACTGGATAGCAGAAATGTATTTGGTGGTTCTAGTCCACATTGGGTGAGCTGTAAATGCACCAACAGGTTTACAGCTGCTTCTCTTTTATTGTTTTGTTCCTTTTCTTTTTGCCTTTAACTGCTCACCATCATTATGCCTTTCATGCCTTATTGTTTGGTCTAGAGTGAAGCAGAGGAAGTATGTAACAGGAAGGGTTCACCCTGCCCACAGGCATATCTTGGGAGGGGGGCAGAGAGGGAGAGGACGAAGGAGAAGGAGGTGTTTATAAATGACCTTATTTTTACTGAACTTGATGTATCACATGGAATTTGCAGAACCATGTCTATGAAGAGTACACATGTAATAGGACAGCAGTTGGCACAGGGGAACAAGATTAGCTGTTCTGGGGACTGCTGAACAATGGATGTATTTTTGCCTGAGCTGCCTGGAACAACCCACCTGTGTGGATCCTGTGTCACCCATCCAGCAGGCTTTACTGCCCACAGCTGCCAGTGAGTGCCCTGGCATCGGCAGCATCTGGGCACCGCAGCTGCGGTACCCGGCTTTGAACAAAGGTTGGGCAGGTGCACTCCCAGAACGATGACCCAAACAAGCAGGGGCTGTGAAGATGTGTGTTCACTCTGGTCAGGATGAGGAGGATCAGGGTTGGGGAAAGCCCATAAAATCTAAATAATCAGAAGTCAAATAATCTACGCAGAGAGATTATTAAATCTTGGGTTCTCTTCTAGGGGCAGTGAGGTGTTTCCCTCTATTGGATATTAACAACAAACCCAAACACTTGTGGTTTGTGCCACTCCTCAGGATTAGAATCAGAATATCAAATCCTTGGTGGATATTTCAGATGGAACAGGCCAAAATGTGACAGATGTTTAATAGTGACTGCTGCATTTGTATTATTCAGGGTGAGTAGGAAGTTTAGTTTTAATATTTTGGACATCTCAGATATCAAAAGAAGATGTACATTAGCTAGCAAGAGGAAAAGAAGGGACAATTATTAAGTAAAAAGGACTAATTTAGGACTTCAGCTCCACTAAAAACTGCTTTTAGTAGCTAAATCTTCCGCATTTCTCCTCTAAAGAACAACTGCTGGCTGAAGAATGACGACAGTGTCCAAGTACATTGGGCTCAGGCCTTAGGTAGGCATGAATAAAAACAAAAGGTGATGAGGACCTGGGTTGTCAGCAGGCTGACCATAATGTAGCAAGTCTTTCAATGCTAAGAAAAGGTACCAGTATCTGAATGCAAAACGATACATTTAATTGCACATGTTTTATAATGAATTGCTAATGTATTCTAGTGTCCAAAACTAGTTTAAAGAGCCTCTTTACAACAGCACAAGAGATATGTGAAGTAAATCTCTTCTGCACTAAATTTGCATTGAAAAATCATAGAAAGTTCCATTTCTTTATATAGGAATAAAAACACATACAGCAGGAAAAGAGATGATGAATAAGAGGGACTTAGAATACATAAAAAGCTTTGGCTGCTGGGTGACTGTTCTTTGTCTGGGCTGTGTCTGAGGGCTACAAACATTTTCCTCGTTAGTGAGTAGAGAAGGTTTATGAACTGCACTTAAATGTAGGGCATTTGTACAGCGGTAAAAGGAAGGAATTAAAAAATATTCTCATTTAAAAAATGAATTTTTGCAAAAATAAATAAACCAAGAAGAAATCAGATTCTTGACATTTCACCAGCGTCTCTTCTACAGGGCTGGAGACAGTCATTTGTGCCTTTGAGGACCACATGTTCACTGTGCTACACTGTATGATACAGCCTAACACGTGCACAATACAATTAATTCGAGCTAAGCTGAGCCAAGTATACCCAAGTACACTACTGGCTTTCATCACGTGCAGTTAAAGCACTGACCTATTCAGTTCTAAAATGAGTGCCTGGATGTTTTTTCATGCTTCTATATCCTAAGCTGATCTGTGAAAATCAAAGGAGTCAGTTCTGTAGTGCGTGGCTCCCTACCACACACACTTACTGAACAGCCTATTCTGGAACTCATGTGCTTCCAAATGACACATAAACCTCTAAGCCTTAAACCAACTGACTGCACATTTACTGGCATTGTTATTTTTAATTCTCTGCCTCATTTTGGACACCAGCAATAATCTCATGCCTGGCAAATTGGGATGATCTGGCTTAAAAGTTCAGCTGCAGCCATGTTAAAAAGACCAGAGGAAATGGATAGCTCATCTCTGGAAAATGCAGCCCTTTGGAGTAACGCCAGAACTCCTTAAAAACAAATCAGCTCAGGATTACAGTTTATGAGAGGCAAAATGGCGAAATCATTTCCAGGCTGTTTTTCTGTCCCACTACTTCCATGCTGTCCTTAGCAGAGAGCAGTTTTGCTTATCCCTAGTTTTGTGCATTCACCAGGTGTGATGTTTCAAAGGGCATGTGATAATTCTGCGCCTTTAGAACATGAGCACGTAAACAATCAGAGGCAACTACCGCTAAGTAGAGTAGCTGCTGAAGGTGCTGCGTGAAGCCTCCTGGCACTTCCATCCCAGTCCCCGGCACGCCGCCCATGGGAGAGAAAACGTAGGAGGAGGCAGCCAGAGATGAAAGCTGGTGGAGCAGTTGCAGCTGCCGTCAAGGCAGAAATGGCACTGGTATTTTCCTCTGCTAGATCTGGGTTTCCTTGGCTCCTGGCGACCACCTCTTTGATCAGCCTACTCTCCTAAGCCTCAGGGATTCTTCCTCTGTCTGCCTGCTCACCTGCCCTGCTGCCTGCTTTGGTCTTCTGTTTGACTTGTCATGAGGTCAGTGGAGAAGCAATGGGGGATGCCTGTGCCCCTGCCTCTTCACAGGAGTGGCACAGAATGACATGGGGCTTGTTTGGCCTCTGGGCACAACCAGGGCAAGTGTGGTTAGTAATGAAACACTAAGCTTCTGTAAGAGTGAAATTTAGGCGTGGAAGGCAGTGAGTGATGAAAAGCTGCACACTTTGATTAACATGAACACTGAGTTGCTTTGCCTGCAGGGGATCAGCTGCTTTTAAGGTGTTACTGGTTTACTTATAAAGATGTTGTGATCTAAGACAGATGCTGGAAGGATGTGTGCAACACCAGCGTTTATTGGGCATCTGCTGCTTAACAGCAATCAAGGTGCAATTGTTCAGAGCAACAAAGAGCTGTAAATTATGCAGTGGATATTAACATGGTAGACAGATAAAAATGTATTATCTGCCTCAAGTGGGCACACAGTGTGATGTAATCAGCAGAAAAGTAATAATGCACCTCTGCTTCCTTGCTGTGGATTACCGCGTTGGATGGCTGGCAGAGCAATACCTATCATAGGAAGCTTTTTCATAAGAAGTTGCCTCATCAGTGGGCTCACCAGAGACACAAGACTCCTACCAAAGCAATGTCCAGGGATTGTTGGGAAGAGACTGATGGGGAATCAACTCTCTCGCATAGAGAAATTCTGCACACCACCTCAAGAAATAAGCCAGGGTTGTTTGTGGGGTATTCTGTGTAAGAGCACAGATTGTCTCTTCATAAAATTCTCTGTATGTAGAGCCAAAATCCTTCTCCTATTATTCTAGTAGGACTCATAGCAACATTTGGCATAGAAATCTTAGTCTGAAGCTCTGCATTAGTACAACAGGTCTCCAGGGCAAAGCAATATTTGGAATTCAGTGGCAAATGAAACAAATGTTATAATGATAAATAAGAACCTCTGGGGATTAATTTTGAAAACAAAGACTATTCTTCAGCAGAGGAACAAGAAATAGACGTATAATATTCCCACACCACTCTGGTTTCATTTACCAGGTCACCTTGCAGGACCGTAACACTCAACAGCACTTTCAGATGCACAGTGGTACAATCACAAGAAATTCCTTAATGTCAGGGAAAAAGACTTGAGGAGGAGTCTGGACTGCAAGGCTGTTGCTCAGGATAAGATTAGGTTTGGATATGAGTAGGAGGCAAGCTCAGGGCTCTATTTCAAAAGGACAAAATTTCACAAACTGTTCTCCACATGTTGGCTCAGATAAGCTTAGAGGATTTTCACTGTGATGGTGAACATTTAAACATCAGGACTGGAAAGGAAGGTTCCATTCCCAGTTCAGCACCTTTTTACAATCCCAGTGAAGGGTTGAGGGTACATGCTGCAATGACTCCTCCTAAATCCTTAGCAGAGCCCACCTGAAGGTTTGCATGTCCAAGGAACCTGTCCAGAAACAAGTGAGAGCTACAAGGACCACGTAGTGCTGCAACTAAGTGAGTTTTTGCACTTGGACTTCTAGTCTCTGCCCTTTTATCCTTGTGAGGGCTTCACAGTAAAAAAAAGAACATAAGTGTGACAGTTGCCCTTATTTCAGTGTTAATGTTATTTGTGCCATACTATTTTTATCTACGCACAAAGCCAGCTTATGGTTCAGAGCTCAGCTGGGCTGTTGCTGAGCTCAGCAGGACTGAGGAGCCAAAGCTGCTGCTCTGAAGAAGAGGCTGCTCCTGCCTCTTGGGAAGGGGGCAGCACCTGATCTCCAAGCTCAGCAGGAGCTGAACGTGGGAGTTGGTCTGGTCATTTCCCAGTCAGGGAAAGGCTCCTGGCTCCTAGGTCTTGCTGATTTCTGAGATCTTCAAAAGCAGTGAGACCCGTGTCTCAGTGGCATAGCTCAGCCGAAACTTCTGTGCTCTGGCAACTGCTCCTCAGGAAAGCAACAACTCTCCCATCTGCACAGTTTGTAGTTCTCTCTGAGCTAAAACTGGGTTGCAGCTGCTGCTATGCAGCTGCCCGTCCCTCCCAGCAGCAGATAGTGCTGGCAATGGTCTGGTGGTGCTCAGGAAAGACTGGAGACCCAGGGTCCTTGGCCTGCATTGCACAAAGACTGGTAACTTGCAGCTGTGGTAGGCGATGGCCCTTGACGCAGCTCATTCAATTTGGGATCCTGCAGGGTCTCAGCAAGAGAAGTGGCAGCACAGATTGGAGCCTTCTCCTCATCAGTGGTGGCTCTCTGCCCTTCTACTGAGGTGGTGGAAGGGCATACTGCTATGTAATAAGCTGCCTAAGGTACTGATTCGTATAATTTTCACATTCCTGGAGGAAAAATCTTGCATGGGAAAAAACACCCTTTTTTTTGGCATGCATGACATACTTCCCTTTCTAATTGGGAAAAAAAAATTGGCTGTTTTGTTTTGTTTGGTTTTTCTTTTTAATACCCTGCTTTTGCTTTGAGAAGTACTTGATAAATTGCCTAGTTCATTTTTTCTCCATGCTCTGACTAAACACTCTTCTCTGTCATCATTTTGCTCTTTGAACCTAGCATACCAAAACAGTGCATAGTATGGAGAAGCAGGGTTTCCTGTGAAAGAACAGGAGACCCATGGAAGAAAAAAGGAGTGTTGTAGGTAGGTACTGTGGCAAAACACATCACTATGTTCTTTTTTGTGAGAGCAGTGCAATTCCAAACCAGGTCCTTGCTCCAGCTACCATCATTAGCATGTAGAGAGCTGAGAATCATTGGTGGTAGGGAATGAAGAAAGGATTAAAGAAGAAAAAAAAAAGAAAGGGATAACTGCATATTTTTGGGTAACAGTTTGTCTGGAGACTGAAAAACCTGCAAAGCAGATTAAGATTAAGAATGGATGCCTACTGACATCTTGCAATTCTGGAAAAGCCAAGGTAGCACCAGGATTCAGGTACAATAGCAGTGCTCACTATTTTTAGTATAGCATGGTGGCATCCCATGGGCATCAGAAAAGTTATTGCTTGCTAAGATGTCTGACACAAACTGTGATTTTCCAGTGGTAGTATAGGGGGCCATCAATCCCCTTACTAGTCTTTTGTAAGATGCACAAACAGACTGTGGTATTCTCCAGCTCTTTGCTTCTTTGGATGAGTGCTCTCACACCCTTTTGGTCCATTGCTACACCCAGTTTTGGTTGTGTTCCCACTTGCACAGTCCTAACATGTTTGCTTTCATTCTTTCATCTTCATGGCATTTTCATTCTTTGCCTTTAGGTCAAAGACCCATCCATAGAACTCTAGATAACCAAAATCTGCTCTAGTATGTGTAATGGTTATATTTTGTCTCTAAACAAGCACATTTTGCCTCCCCAGGAACAGCTAGAGATAGGCAACCTTACTTAAAAGCAGGCTGCTACCTTCAGCAGACTTTGGTGAGATGTAAAGCTGTGTGGGATGACACCTAAAGAATTCTTATTGTGCCTCTATGCAGGTATTTGTCAGTATTACTTCAACAAGCAGTTTTAAACAGGAGGAGCATCAAATCTGGAGATTATATCTCACTTTTTTATAGTTGCTACGAATAGCATTCTGAGAATATACATGTCATTTCAGTGTACAGCAAATTTCAGTGCAAACACTCCCGTTCTGTGCAAACCTGACCTCTGACTGGGAACATAATGCACATTTTTAACAGTGAGGTTAATTGAGTAATAAAACACATTTTCAATAGTAATCCAGTTAATTTCCAGCTTTTATAGACTGTAATCAAGACTGAAAGGTGCCCTGACTCCATCAGGAGTCATAGTCCTGGAAGCAAAAGCACTTGGTAAAGCACCATTTGTTTTGTAGTAGATGAAACTACATTATGGCTTTGACTCTGTGAAACCAATTCTGTCTGAATGAACAGTAACCCAATTTCTGTTAGTTCACATTGTGTATTTTCACTCTGCAGTTTGCTGTTCCAAAAGCAGAACAGCTTGTTCAAATCTGAAATGATTAATTTCTCCATCTCCCCTGAATAAAAGGCAGAATGCTGAAATCCACTGGAGTATTCCCACGTGAGCTTAATGCATTGTAGGGTAAACAAAACATGAAAAAGTAAAATCGGCATAAAATCCTATCAGAAGCAACTGGGGTTGCATGAATGCATGAGTCATGAAACACTGCAGGGGTGTCTTTCCTATGGGGGTAGAAAGATTGAAGCTTTAAACTCTCCTACATACCAAAGAAAAATGTGGCCTCTTAAAAAAAAAAAAAAAGTGAAAGAAGTCTTATTCTTGACTTCCATATGACTAGGAATACCTAAGGTCTTGTATAGTTCATTTTTATCATATTTTGATCCCAAGGCCAATATGGGCAAAATCACAACGATATATGAGTGTAAAACATAGCTGAACCTCAGAGCATGGCTATTTTTTGTGCAGGTGTCCTAGAGAAAAGGGACTTGCCGGGAACACACCATCCTGTGCTTTGCAGGGTGGGATGGCTGCCAGCCTGGCATGGAGGAGATGAGACATTTGCCATCTCCTGTGTCTGTTCCAGCACCAGCTCTGAAAAATCCTGCTCAAGAGCAAATGCTGATGGGTTTGTCTAAGATAAGATACTGCAATGTACTGGTGTATTTAGGCTAGGAACTTCCAAGATGAGGCAGGAACAGGTCTTTCAATAGGAACTTTTTGATGCCCTGATCTCTTGACTTGGCCAGTGGCTGTTGCAGCAATGCACATGTTGAATACTACTATTTCATTTAACACCCTCTCAGCAGCATTGCAAAAAGCCACTGGCAGGCTCATCAGAAAATTCTGATAATTTGGCCTTCTTCAAACTGCACCTTTTCAAAACATCACAGTATTTAGTCCAAACATTGACTTTTTTCCCAGGATGAGTAAAACATCTTTCCAGTAAAATCTGGCAGAAGGAAAATAAAACTAATAAAACAGTAGTACTTTGAAAGCACAAAGATTTATTTTTTTTATCTTTGAAAGATCATTTTCTAGTGCCTCTGATTTTCATTTTATTCAAAGAACCTTAGTATTGACTACTCCAGCAGTTTATGATAATTCCAGTACTAATTCCTAGTATTGATTATTGCATCACAAAATGTCAAACACAGAAATAAATTTTGGAAATAAATCAGTATAAACTATAGAATATTAAGGTATCAGACTACTTTGTGCATGCATGCAAGAGAAAGACAAAGCCCTTGGAAAAAAAAAATTTAAATCAGATTTGAATACTTTTGTGAGAAAAAAAATAAAAACAAGAAAAGTCTGACAAAACCAGACTTTGAGCTCTGCTTCCACACCCATGCTCAAATTTTGCCCAGACTAGTTCTGAGGGAACATGTGAATCAAACAAAATTTGGAAAGGATTGCAAGTGTGTCTGGTATAGACAAAGTCCATGAAACTAATTTTTGGATTGTATGTGAGGTGCAAGGGTGAGGCTGGGCTCTGTTCGAATCTGACGACTTTGTGTTAATTCCCAGCACTTTCCCATCCAAGTTCTCTGAACTCTTGTCCTGTTGGCTGATGCCTCCTCGAGCTCTCCCCACTCTCTGGTCTGGGGGAGCAAGCAGCAGAGAGGAGCCATAACACGCTGAGCACTCCGGTGGGTGACCCAGCCCACAGCGGGGCGAGCGGGATGGAGCCGGCAGCTGCCCGGAGCACCTGCCAGCAGCTGCACATGGGGTGACGAAGAGGGAGGGAAAAGGGTACAGCAGCCTGCACTCTCCTGAAATTTTATATCTGGAGCTGTGTTGATACATTCACGTGCTATCTAGGTGGAGAACAACTATGAATATTCTTCAGTCATATAGCTGCTGTTTCCAGCAAGATAATTGTGTAGCAACACAGTGAATAACATAAAGAAGTTTTCCGGTGATTGCTGCCCAGCAATGTCTTTCCATCTCAACAATCAGAGAACAAAAAATTAGGTCAAGATCTCATTTTCAATGTTTTAGTTGCTGTTGGTCTCTGTATGAGATAGACTAAGACAGCCGTGCTAAAAGACTTTTGAGCAGAGACAGAAAGAGCCGCCGTGCCAGGCCTGGGTGGGAAGCTGCTGTATCCCTGTGCAGCCGCCAGCATTCCCAGGGCTGCCGAGGGGCCCCAGAGCTCCCCTTGCACAGCCTGTTCATCCACTCTCGATACACTGCACATTCAGCCACCTGGAAATTGTGGCTCTCGATGTCCATCTTGCTACAGACTACTGCTTTTTTATTATACTGAACATCTATTTGCATTTCTAACATTGTCAAAAGGAGGTAGGGAAAACCATCATGATGGTACCTGCTGTTTGTCTCTCGAATGTGAACAATTGCTCTTAATAGAAGGTTTAGAAAAAAAATAAAAGAAAAGCGGAATTACATTACCAAATTTTTCATGACACAATTGTTATAAAATTGTGTTGTATCTTTTTTTCTAAACTTCTTCTGAGGCTGTTTTTTGGACTTCCTAGACTTCTATGTTCCTGTCAAGTCAATCCAGGCTTCTGCTTTTAAAGCACAGTAATGATAGCAGTATTGATGTTTGTGAAGTTTTTAACAAAAACAAACACTTCTGTCTGAGTCAACACTAGTTTTTGGACTGCAGTAATGTTCCTGCTCAGAAGTGAATCCCCTGACTGTCTGTAGGTAAAACATGTTGGCTATATTGGCAGAGCATCTGTGTCACACAAACTCAATTCCTCTTGGAAAAAAACCTGAATTGGATGTTTTTCTCCTGCTGGGCACCAAATGGGAACCAATTCCTAGACTAGGCACAGCTGAAGAGTCGCAGTTTCTGGCTCTTTTTTCTGCCAGAAAGAGCATGTTCCTGTTTTAGGCACCACATCTTGGGCAGAAGGGAGGCAGGATGATGCTACAGTCACAGTTGATGTAGTTCAGTCAATAAAATACTTAAATTCCTAAATTCAGCAGAGTTCACCTGGAGAGTACACTCTCTGCTACGTGGCCAAGCTGAATGAAGAGCTCACACTGAGGATTTTATTAGGCAAATATACACAAATGCATACACAAGAAACACATTTGTTGCTATTAATTTTCATTCGTTCTAAAGCAGGACTGAGAGTATGGGTGAGATGAAGGGACTAATTGAAAAATATTGTGCGAACATACAGAAAGACAAGATTCACATCACACATCTTGCGTTCCTACTAATTGCTTGGACAGCACAAACAACCTGAGTGAGTAATACAATCAAAATTCTGTCAAAGAATTACTGCTCACATTGACCATTTAAATACCTCCACCTTTTCCTTCCAAAAGTAAGTTTGTCATTAAAAGGACAGAGCGTGTTCATGAGCTGAATTAATGCTTTTATTAGCAGCAGCATTATCAGTCATAATTAGAATAATCTCTGTAACTCATGCAAATAATTTTAAATTTCTCATAACGTAATTCACCCTAATTCAATTTCTTGCTACAGTTCTTAATGATTTCTACTGATTTAAAGTGATGTGGACTTTCACATTCAAGTAGGACAGAGGAGCAAAAAATCCATAGTGTATATATACCCTAGATAAAGTACTGCACTGATGGTTCTATTTCTCTTCTATTTAGACAGTTTATTTTAAAAATACATATAAAATGCCCCTTATCTTGTGTCCATTAATTAGGGGAAGAGAAGTGAAAAGAATTGCACATTAATGCAACTAATCCTTAATCTATACACAGAGTGTGATGATTAATATCTCATGCACATTTTTTCTGAACTGAGCAAACATAAATGCAGTAATTCTGACTGGAAACAATTTCCACTCTTTCAGGTGAGTGGGAGGTGATTTGCAGGTGCTTACACTGAGAAAGGGAGGGTGAGGTGAGGACAGGGCTTGTCTGACCCTTTTCCTTTAGCAAAGCCCAGCAGTGTAAAGGTCTTCTTTCTGAGACAAATTCACCTTGTCTTTAGCAAATCAGTGTTCTCCACGATAAACTTCTGCCCATTTTTCTTTTTAAGTGGGCAAACAATAGAAACTTAAGAGAGGTCAAAAGTAACACTTCATGGGGAAATGAAATAAGGTCCACATAAAATAGCACTAAATCCTACTGATCAGCGTAAATGCACTGGTACATTCTGCAGTATTTGAAATACTGCTAAAATGTCATTACAACGTGCTGAGAAACACAAGTTAAATGAAATGTTGATTACTCCCAGACAGGAAGTTGTCTCAGTTTCTTGGAGCTGGCCTTGCTTAATATGGGATGAGCCTCCAAGTCTGATCTTTGTCCTTGCTCTAAAAATCAGTAATCCAGCTGATTGCTGATAACGATAATTTGCTTATAAATAAGGTGGTAGTTACTCCTTTTGAAAGATTAAATCATGTGCCCTAGTGAACTGTGTTTCACCTGAGTGATGCCAGTCTGAGAATGGGGTTGTGTTTTAACCTCTCCGAGATTCCTAACTACACACAGAGGGCAGTGATGCCACAGTGCTGCAGGCAGGCAGCCCCCGTCGTGGGAGCCCTGTGAACCCTTGCCCTTGGCTGTCACCTGGCTGGGCCTGAGGAGCCCCGGGCATCTCTCTGCCCTGCAGGGAGATGGGCAGTGCTTGTCACTCTCCTCTCGGGATGCACGGTCAGTTTGAGGAGATGTTGTTCCTGCACCCAGGGAGAGAGTGGCGGCTCCCTGTTTTCAGCAGCAGTAGCCAGTGGCCCAGGTTCCCAGCAGTCTGCCGCAGGCTCCCCTCAACAGGTTCCCCTGCCAGCAGGCCACTTAGGCTGAATATTTACTTTAAATAAAGCAATAAGCTGGCAAACCCTACTCAATATGCCGGCAGACGTACAACGTCTTGCTTCTGCTGTTAAGCTGCAGTCACTTGTACGCAATCGGATTTTAAAAGCCTTCTACATTTTTTTTTTTTTTTTTTTTTTTTTTTTTTTTTTTGTTCCTATAACGCATTGACACAGAGCAATACAAACACTTTTATCGCCCGGTGAGTGGCGCGGGGAGGGGGCGGCGGTGCCGCATGACGGGGGCACAGGGTGGAGCCAGCCCCGCTCCCTGCCTGCTGCGGGGCGAGGAGCAGACACGCGCAGCCGAATCCATCGGGAATGTGGGCAGCGGATCAAAGCCCGAGCCGCCCCCGGCCCCCCCGCGGCAGCCGGCAGGGGGCGCCCTTGCCCCGCGCTGCGCCAGCCGGGAGCGCCCCGACGGGGCGGGCGGGACCCCGGCCCGGGAGTGCGGTGGGGACGGACCCTGCCGGCCTCGGGGGCTTCCCCGCGAGGGGCGGGGCACGGTCCCACACCCCCGACCCCATCCCGGGGCGGGAGAAAGTGCGGGGGGCGCGCTAAAAATGAGGGGAGGGGA
This sequence comes from Orthonyx spaldingii, assembly GCA_013397795.1. Classification (NCBI taxonomy): domain Eukaryota; kingdom Metazoa; phylum Chordata; class Aves; order Passeriformes; family Orthonychidae; genus Orthonyx; species Orthonyx spaldingii. The sequence goes on from VZTJ01001360.1 coordinate 41,569, forward strand.
CAGTGAGCCCCGTCGGGCTCTGTCGCCCACCCACCCTTTTTGGGGAAGCGCTCGGCTGAGGGAGCCGCGCGTCACGCACCCCCATTGGCCCCTCCTGCCGCGCGTCACAAAGCTGCGAGCGGTGACGCAGCACCGTCCGTGACCCCCCCGTGCCCCCCAGCACTGCATCTTTCCGCGCAGCCCGCTGTCTGCACCGCGCTGGCGTGCGCGGGGTGCGCACTGACACCTTGGTGGCCCTTGGTGCGACGGTGCGTCGGGTGTGTGCGCTTAGTCTGTTTTAAATACATTGTATATGTTTTAAATAGTATCTATCTGTCTCTAAATAGTATCTATATGCATATAGCATCTACACGCATTTTAAATAATAACTATATGTATGTGTATGCATGTAACAGGTGAAAAACAAGCAGATACATCCGTCGTTATTTCAAAGGAAATGTAACTGCAAATAAAATATATGGGTATGTTTATATAATAGGCTTGTCCTCCACGCTATTTTTACGGCTCCGCGGTTACCCAAGTTGTACTCTATAGGCAGGATGCTCCTCTGGAAGGCACCGGCTCCTCCGTGCTCTTCGGGACGTCTTTTTCCTCCCCTCGCCGGCGAGGAGGGCGGGCGGGCACGGGGGAGGGGGCCGGGCCG